>JAXIVH010000009.1:8053354-8128354 GCA_036785325.1 Urophycis tenuis
CGTACAGTTAATCCTCCCCTGGGGGGGGGGGGATGGAGTTGAGCGTCGCATCGCAGGGATTGACCCTTAACCTCCCCGCTGCGTCGGGGGCCTCTGAGGATTCCTGTTTGGCACGCCTGCTCTCTCACACACGCGTGTAGACTATCGACTCAAACACACATGTGCACTGTAGACTGTATTTAGAGGACTGGAGCACGGACGCGTGTAGACCGCATGCAGTTTCTAAGCACACGTATGACTGTATCTCCAGAGAGAGTATTTAAACATGCATGCAGACCGTACGTCGATGAATGCCTAAGCCTGCGTGTAGTCTATGTAGACTATTTAGACTCAAAACACACACATATTGACTGTTTGACTGTCACAATTTTGACTGTATGTAGAGGACACACACATGTGTGGGACTGCATGCAGGCCCTGAACGGGCATGCAGTCGAGTCCCACAGGTACACTTCACCGCTGTAACATGTGGGGCAATCGACATGTAGTGAACGTTAACGTGTGTGTGTGTGTGTGATGGATGTTCCCATGTGTGTCATGTGCTGGGACGACGGCGGCGGAGAGGAAAACTCCTCAGCAGCTCCAGGGCCACCGTGTCCCGGCTGTTTTGTTTATTTTCATTCGCACGCTCGACCCGCATTATCAGCGGCAGTCCGGGTCACAGGTCAACCCCCTCGACAGAACACAACGCCTGGGTGAGAGCAGTCGTCCGTCGACTCCCCTCACAGACCGCCCCCCCCCCCCCCCCCCCGTCATCTATCACCCCGTGGTGGAAGCAGGGAGGTCGGTGGCGGCGAGGCGGTAAATGCGTGGGAACGCCGCTCGCGCACGTACACACTTCCTGTCCGCCCCCAGGGCCGCGCGGGGGCGGGGGTGGGGGGTGAGGGGTGGGGGGTGAGGAGGGAGGGGGGGGTGGTTAATCTGCGTCTCACACCAGATAACGCCGTTTAGGAATCGGCAGGTAGACATGTTTATCCCCCCGGGCGCACAGCAGGTTGACCCCCGGCGGTAAATCTCCGAGTCCTAAATCTCCGCAGAAGAAGAACGGCCCCTTTGATGTCCAACATTAAGGCGGAGAATATGTCATATTTATCTCTGAACAGTCTGCGCGTTTGTCAAGTGCGCATTCTTTCATGGACTGAGATAACAGGTTGCAGGCCCTATGGATCGAGTATTACCTTAAAGGGATGCGCCAGTTGGCTGTGCGTCGCCGTTGGCCGGTCTTACCCGGATTCAGACCGGGGGTTAGCGTTTGCTTTACGTTAGCCGCCTCCATTGACCTGCAGAGCTACAGTAGCCTAGCGCTACATACTCCACTTACTTACCTTCTAAAGATTTCCAATGTGTTCCGAATAATGGCTTATTTGAAACGAGTGGCAGCAGGGGCTTAGGAATGAGTTTAACATTGGGGGGGGGGAAAACATATCGGAAAACGGACAGATCCGTTAATGGTTTGAACAGAAATATGTCATAAATTAACTAATCGTCTTCCTACATTGCGAGAGACAACCTACATGGTGACAGGATGCTGTGTTGCACTTTCAAAATATAAGCAAGATTTCAAAATCAAATATTTTTGGGTGGGACAAATGTGACTGTCTCCAATATTGGAGGGGACACATCCCCCCCATCCCCCCGGTTCCTACGCCCTTGAGTGGCAGTAACAACACAACATCATGGTAGTTTGTCTACAAACACACATATATTTTTGCCGCTGTTTTTATTATTAGGCTACCTGTGATGTGCGGCAGACAGGTTACCCTCTGTGTAGACCACCCAGCCAGAAGATTATATGATTGCCCACTGGTGCATCCCCTTGATCTTAAGATGCCTTAAATATGTAATGATGGTTTAGGTATTTAATCAAAGTTAAAGGCTGTATGTCTGTATTGCCTTGTAGCGTCCCTACATTTGTGTTGCTGTGAGGTCTCCCATGTGAAAAGAGGAACACAATCCCAAAGTTGATCGGTTGACTGAATGGACAGAATCAAAATAAAGGTTTGTTGAAGGGTGATTGTCATCACTAGCTGGATCAGCTTCCTGAAACGCAGCTGTCTGCTCCGAATCCTCCCTCCCCCCCCCCCCCCCGCCCTTCCGCCCCGTCTGACCCCCTGCTGGGGAAGACATTGTCAAGGCATGTGTCACGGCGAGGCCAGTGTTCTGGTCAGCTGTTCACTCCAAACGCCACTGCCTTCACCCCCCCTCACCCCACCACCACCACCACCACCCCGTCTGCCCCCGACATCAGCAAAACCGCCGACTCGGCCTTCACCTCCCACACAAAGCCCCCCCCCCCCCCGCGCGCTCGTAACCTCTCGATGCGCAAAGGATTTACGGCCTCAAGACACCCGATATTTACACAAAGGTATCGGGTTCCGCGGCCCGGCTAGCCCGCCACGGTGTTGTCGTTGGAGCGGAGGGATGAGACGCGCCAATCAAACGGTCGTCAGTAATTCCGTTGTCGCGCGGTTCGTTAGCGCAGCCTGCTCGCCAGGCAGAGGACGCGCAGATGGCTAGCTTGGGGTAGCGCCTGCAGCTAGGCGTCCCGTTTGTTGTGCGGGGGGGGGGGGGGGGGGGGTGTTTGGAGAAAGGGAAGTCCCCAGCGGCTTCCAGAGGCCGGGCGGTTGTGACAGTCGGCGCGTTACCCGCGCTAGCGGGCTGACGCACTAGCTAACTCACCACCTGAATCCCATCATAATCGTTTTATGACCTTGTGCTTGTAGACGTTTCAGGTTTCTTCTAGAAAGTTCTGCGCTCTCTGACTCAACGCTTCTTCGAATTCTTTTTTAACTTTCCAAATGAAAGTACGTTCCAGTATCTTTTGTTTTTTTTTAGTTTTTTTTTAAATCCTGAAAGCCGTAATGTCTCAACCAAATGTTTGTAGAAAACTGTTGGTTGGGAATATCCAGTGCTGTTTTCCCACTGTCTGGATTTACCCAACCTTCCCCCTCCCTCCCTCCCTCCTTTGTCTCGCCTGTCTCAAACTCTTGTCCCCTCTTCCTCTGTCCCCCATCTCTGTTTCTTTCCCTCCTCCCTCTCCCCCTCTCTCTCTTTCTCTCTCCCTCTCTTTCTCTGCTTTTCTCTGTCTCTCCTTCCTCTTATCTCTCCCTCTGTCACACTCCCTCCCTCCCTCTGTCTCCACTCCCTCCCTCCCTGTCTCCCCTTCTCTCTCACCCTTGCTCTCCCTCCACTCCCCTGTCCCCTTCCTCTCCCCCTCCCTCCTTCCTTCCTTCATCACTCCCTCTTCCTTCATCACTCCCTCATCGCTCTCTCTCTCTCTCTCTCTCTCTCTCTCTCTCTCTCTCTCTCTCTCTCTCTCTCACCTCCCTCCCTCCTTCCCAATGTCCGGGACTGTGAGTGAAAACAAAAAGGCCGGGCCGGCAGGACGTGCGTCGGGAGCAGTGGGAGGGCCGGGACCCGGGTCCCGCACTAGAGGCTCATGGGTAACAGCGAGCGGGGAGCGGCGGCGGAGGCCCTCTCCCATAACTCATCTGTGATCAACCGCTTGGCGCGCGCCGCTGGGGGAGTTAAACACACAACCCCCGCTGGGGCCCGGCAGCGCGTGCCACTCGGTTCTCCTCCTGAGTGAGTCCATTTACTCGCTGGGATAACGGCGAGCGCGCGCTGTGGGCAGGCGGGGTGCGGTGGAAGAGGTGGCCAGAGAACTGGCTGCAGGGTGTGTGTGTGTGTGTGTGTGTGTGTGTGTGTGTGTGTCTGTGTGTGTGTCTGTGTCAGGGGGACGCTTTGGCTCCGGGTTAGTTTGGGGCGACGGAGAGGTGTACACTGGATCCTCTGTCACTCTATATCTGCCTCTCTCTCTCTCATTCTCTCTCTCTCTCCATCTCTCCCTCTCTCTCGCTCTCTCTCTCGCTCTCTCTCTCTCTCCCTCACCCTCAAGATACTCCTGTCTGCTTCTCTCTCTCTCTCTCTCTCTCTCTCTCTCTCTCTGACAACCCTTTTGTTTGGCTGGGGTTGGGTTGGTTTGGAGTGTCGTACACCTGGTATTAGGGGACTTTTATTGTGGCGGTCCAACTGCTGCCATAGGGTCTAGTCTTAATGGCCGCCCTGGGTTTCACCTGTTCCTCTCTCTCTCGGTCTGTGGTTTGGCATTTAATGTTCCACCACATGACAGCTGGAAGTGTACCTGCTGATGCATTGTGGGTAAGAAAGAGAACAATGGGGCTACACTTTAGTCCATGTGACCTTTGAACTTTTCCCACTTCACTTCACCACAGCACAGGAAACAAACACTGCTACTTTTGCTACTTTATCAGTGGTTTCAACGGTTGATATGGATACCTGTGTGTGTGTCTGTGCCTAAAGTCTACCAGTGAAAAAACACTCTAAGTCTCTTTGGATAAAAGCAACAGTAAAAGGACCAAACAGTGCTAATTAGTGTGTGGGTGTGTGTATGTCTGGGTGTGCATGTGTGATTCTATATATAGAGGTATAGAATTCCCTTCTGGAATTCCGGAATATTGCGACGGTGTTCCCAGGCACGCACTGCTGCGTTCCACTCGCATGCTGCTCTGGAATATTCTAGATTATTCCATGCTTCCACTGCCATGACCGCATGACATCACTACATTTGCTCCTCATCAGACACCAATCAGCTCGCTGGGCCTGTGCGCACGCTTTTCCAGTCCTATGTGTGTGTGTGTGTGTGTGTGTGTGTGTGTGTGTGTGTGTGTGTGCGTGCGTGTACCGCCACTATTTACCATGAGTCATTTCACATGGTCGTCACTCTGTGTATGCGCGGACACACACACACACACAGACACACACACACACACATACAAGTATACACACACAAATATATACACGCACAACCACACACTCGCATACAAATACACGCATGCACAGTACAGACACAAAACCACACTCACACACACACTCTCACACAAGACTTTGAAGTTGAAACGTATCAAAGGCGGCCACTCTTCCTATCGCATGCGCGGTCTGTTGGGTTCAGCTGCTGTACCTCACTCTGTAACCACCTGATAAACACTAGCCGTCCTCCATTTTCTGTTACCTTCTTTGGTTTCTGCATCGGCCGTCTTGCAGGAGACTGGAGGCCATTTTGTCCCTCTGTGCCAAACGGCTCAGAGTCTGGAATGTCCTCTCCATTCCGCAAATTAGCAGTGAGCTAAATAGACACAGACGCAGGCATACACACACATACACACACACACCCTCTGCACACAAAGAAACAATTACACACACAAACAAACACACATGAGTTCAAGCAGATTTAGTTTTTAGGTTGTGTATGAGTCCATACTCCAGAACTGTTCACAAACAAATTCAAGTTAGATTATCCACAGAAGGGAGACCAGGGCTAGGAGGCTAGGATACAAGAGCTAGCAGCGCTAGGAGACTCGTGTAGGAGGGTAGGAGACAAGAGCTAACCAGGCTAGGAGACTCGGGTTGGGGACTAGGAGGCAAGAGGTAGGAGAGAAACGTTAGCAGACCAGCGCGAGGAGGCTACATAGAGGACAATGATATGAATGGAGATGCACGTGAAGTGAATCAGCCACAGTATTGAGGAGGTGGCGGTGGAAGAAGTTGAGGGGAAATTGTGGTCAAGTGAGTGGAGGAGGAGGTGGAGGGGCGGAGGAGGAGGTGGAAATGGTGGAGGAAGAGGAGGCGGTTGTTTAAGGAGAGCAGCGGGTAGAGTCAGAAGGGGAGGGGTGGAGGAGGGCAGAAGTGGAGGTTTCCTGTCTCAATGTGGATATTGTGAGCGAAGGCCAGTGGCCTATTGTCTGGCTGCGTGGTTGTGATGTCACAACTTCCTGCTATGAGGCCTCTGATAGGAGGGCCCTGATCGGTGGTAGCCACTTCCGTCCTTTCAGACCGAACCAGAGTAGAACTGCTTGTTTCTGCTCTGTTCCACTGTGGGAAATGCAAGATCATTTTGGCTTCAACATGTTAAGCGTCATTTGAAAGAATCTTTACCATTTCTGTTGATTTTGTAAAAGTGATTTGGTAAAAAAAAAAAGTGCATCATTCTTTCATAACAAGCACAACATGTTAACTAATCACAGCATTCAACATTTGACCCACACACACACACACACACACCCACACACACACACACACACACACACACACATGCACACACGCACACACACAGCAGTGTTGTGTCAGTGTTCGGTTGCCTCGCAGGCTGCAGGGCTTGCAGACACAAACCCTAACGTGTGTCTGGTGGTCTCTGGAACAATGAAACCCTTCTTTCAGCTCACCATCACACACGCACACACACACACACGCACACACACACACACACACACACACACACACACACACACACACACACACACGCACACACACACTCACACAAACACATAGTATACATTCACACACACATTCTCACACTGCACACATCCACAGGCAGCCACTTACACGTACACGTGCACTGCACACACACACACACACACACACACACACACACACATGCACACAGCTCATATATACACACATTGCCTTTACATTCACATTATGCGCACATTCACATGTACAAACACACACACACACACACACACACACAAACACACGTGCACCATCACCACATATCTTGGTCCTTGGAAGCGGCAGACGGGCCGCAATGAGGTAACGGCCCCCCTCCTCTCAGCCAGAACCACTACAATAATCCCCCCCCCCCCCCCCCCCCCCCCGGGGCGGGCTCTGACTGGGTTCTTCACGGTACTCGTCTAAACCCTGATACGTCCCACTGAAGCTCCCAGCGGCCCCAAACGCACCCTGTCTGTCCATTCGTCTTCGTCCGGGCTCTCTCCACCCGCCCGTCTCCCCCTGGTGGCTTGTCTTTCCCCCTCTCCCCGGGTTGTTTTCCTCTGTTGGCTCCTCTATCCCCCTCCCTTAACTCTGGAACCGCTCCCCAGAGTCGCTGGAAGAGTCCTCACCGCTTCTCCTTCTCCTGCCTGGCGCTGGTCACCTTGGCACGCATTCATTCTGTCTGAGATTGACTATTGAGTTTTTTTTTTTTCCCCCTGCGCCGTTCACAACAAGCGAGATACTGAGGCGGTGGCGGCGGTGGTGGTGGTTCTGGCTTCGGGTTCCGTCGTTCCAAGTCCGCTTATAAGCATCCCATGGCGAGATGCCCTCACCAAGGGGGTGGCAGTAGCTCAGTGGGTAGAGCGGGCGGACAGAGCGGGGCGTCCACGTCGTCCCCTCCTCCGACTGTCCACATGTCGAACCCCACAAAATGTACTGATTGTAAGTCCCTTTGGACAAAAGCGTCTGCCTTTATCCTTTACCCCTGACTGCATCTGGACGCACTGTAAATTGCCTCTCTCTGGATAACCGTGCCTGCTGAGAGACCGAACAGTCAATACCAATCTCCCTGATATCCGTCATATTTGTCATATTTGTCTTCCCATTTCCCACAACACACAGTCATACTGTTTGTCCTCGGGGGCTGTGGTCCCCCACGCCCCGCACCGCAGTCACAGAGCCTATTGATTCGGCTCCAGCTCCTCTCTCTGCTATCAAAGGCTGGGCTTCCACAGAGAGGTTCTGCTTGGATCTCGAAGGTTCTGCTTGCATGCGTTAACGAGGTCCCGCTGACAGACCACTGCAGCTCATCTCTGGGATCAGGGTATTAGCGGCCTGATGATTTCATTTATGCCGGTATGTCTTGCTGCGGCGGCCGCCACATTCACGGGACTTTCTCTTTCATTTCAGCTCCGATGCCTCGCTTTGTTACGATGTAACGGCCAGATGTTGGAATCTGTTTCCTTCTGACTTCCTTCCCGAACCCCGAACGAGTCTTGCAACATCTGCACTCAAAACAACCCTCCGACATGGTTTATCCAGCTGTGGTGTATTTGTTCTGCAAACGATGAGAGTTGGCTTGCGACGGATGTGTGCAGTAACGCTGGAGATGGAAAACAGCAGATTCCCCTCAAAGGGAAAGTTGGTAGCTTCAGTGAGTCAATGCATGGCTTGAACTAACTAGTTCAACTACCTAGCGGGCTAAGTAGCAAAAGTTAATTTATTTCTAGATACTTCTTCTAAAGTGGAAAAGTAGGTCAACACTGCCTCTCCGACTCCATCATTGACAGGTTTTCTTTCCATGTTGAAAAAAAATCAGGTGAACAGCGGTTGCAGTTTCTGTTACTGCGGGTGGATACCCGTGGGTTGACTTTGGTGTTGCTCCAAAGTCTTTAGCCTGCAGAAAACTGCAGGTCTGCCAGGTTATCTGCAGGTTAACGTGCAGATAACTGGAGATCTGTATGAGTGGGTCTTACCCACTCGTAGAGCCATGGCACTATTCTTGTTTCTGTGATGAAATAGAATATTGTTGTTGAGATTAAACATATGAGGCATCACAAGATGAATGTGGATTAACACTTTTATGTGTATTTTCTATTTTTTATTTATATTTTACTTTTATGGATTTGTGACAGTGTGAGGACCCGGTGTAAGGGCTGTGTTTTAAGCAAGGGTCAACTTAAAGAGTGCAGGATTGTTTTGAGTGTTTTCTTTTTGTATTTAGATTAAATTTTCTGTCTTTGGCTCAGCACCAGTTTCTTCAGGCGGATGAAACTGCCGTTTCTCCAGGTGATCTAGGCTTGGCTGTGGTCGCGGGTGATATTCCTGCCAGGTCTTTGTCTGCATCCACACCGTGCTTCGGTCCCTGGCTGTGTGGAGGGATAGCGTGCAGTGGAATAATAATGAAGTTGGCTCGGGGTTTTAAGAACCAAACTGTTTTTTTTTTCAAGAGACAGGTTGTGTTTGTCTCACTCTTGGGACCGGAGCTGAGCGTTCCTGAACTCTTGAGAGTGGGGACTACGTCTCGAGCCATTGAAGGGGTCAGGTTTTACGGGTCACGGTCTGGCTAGTGAAGTATGGACTGAGGCCTGTGCTGGGACTCCACAGTTTACTCTAAAACTCAACATCCCATAATTACCGGGGCTGTTCATGTTAAGTGCCTTGGCGAAAACAGTGAAAGAAGTCAAGTCATTTTTATGTGTATAGCCCTCAATCACAGTTACAGTCTCAGAGGGCTTCATGGGCCCACTTTATACAACACACCCCAACCCTTAGCCCTCTAAAGGACAAAAGCTCCTCAAAATCCAGAGGGGAAAAAAACGTTGAGAAGGAACACAGAAGAGGGATTCCTCCTTCCAGAGACATTTGGAGAGTAATAGGTGCTGAATGGGCACACACATAAAGGCTGCTTACAACAAAGTGGAGACATTGGTTGAGTAAAATTCAGTTACTGTTCTACGTGAAAGCAATCTATCAAATCAAAGATATGCGTTTTTCTAGCGTACTACGAATGCTGAGAAGAAAAGAAATCGAGCCTGACGCCAATGTACATGCGCCTGGTTTATATACAACATTTCAATTATCCTTTCAACGCTGCGGTAGGGTACAGCAATTAGATTAGATTCCGATCTTTTCAGACTGAAACGCTTCCACCTCCCGGGGCTTGAGGTGAAAAAACAGAAAGGAGAAATAATAATAAAGTTAAGCTGTCTTTACATCTCGTTGCTCCCACCAGTTAGAGGCACTAGATCTTTGGAAAAGTTGATGAAAAAAGGGAGGGCAAACAATTGTGACGCACAATTGTGACTCGCCAGACCTCCACTGATGAGTGGCATATGTATTTCGGAGCGTATGAAGTTTCTAAGCAAGTGCCCTTTGAACTTGCTCCCTGGACCCGGTGGCAGATGTTTAGCTTGCTGGCTAGCTTGAACGGTTCCTCGTCAATCCCTTAGCCTACTAACAATTATGATAATTATTGTTCCCCATTCAGCATTCACCGACGTTGCCCGACTGGGAACTGGCCTACTGTTGTCGTTGCCATGTTGGATTGGATCTGTTAACTAACCGTAAAGGCGGTGATAATGTGAGAATTGTTTTTACTCAAATTCACGACTCTGGCGTACGGTGTGCTAATGTAGTATGCTAACCGTTGGTATTGTACAATTATCCACCTACTATTAAACAGACTGTTCCGGGGAATGTGAAGTTTTTCTTTTTAGAGAGAAAAATATGAGCAAGACCGCTCCGCTAACCCAAGAAGCACCAGGTATTCACTCAGGAATCTTTTCATATTTATATAGCGCTTAGGCAAACACAGAAGCCCCATTGCCACGGTGAAATATTCAGACAGCAGAGTAATAAGTGAGCTAAAGACACGCTTAAGTACGTTATTTCAGTGCAGCTCATGGAGTGAAACGTGTTATTTTTGTCAGTTGGTGCAGGCGCTGTGGCCGGCCAACTGGGTGTTACATGGGAAGGATTGAACTGGATTAACTGGTGTGCAGTAGTGGTTCTACATTGAATTACGCCCCGGGCGAGATTCCCTCCGAGCGCCCCCCCGAGAAAAAAAAAAACGGGAAAAAAACAAACACTTTTTTTGGCACAAACATACAAACACAAACTCTCGTCACAGTCCCGTGTGTGTGTGTGTCCCCCCGCAGCTGCAGGGAGCGACAATTTGCCAATTCCCCACATAGTGACATGATAGATAGATTATAGAGAAGTGCTTCGCGGCGCAGATGATTTTATTTATTTTTTCTCGTGCTGCCCCCCCCCCAAGTGCCCCGGGCGGCTGCCGGTCTGCCCGTGCCTAAAACCGCCACTGTTCATGTGTGTGATGGTGCATGCTTAACATCCATCCCATGTCAGGTAGAACACGCTATTGATGACTCAGACTCAATATCATCTATAGCTGTTAAGAATCTCAAGACTTGTCTACAAGTGAACCCAGTGTTTCCCACAGGATTTTTGTAGACTATGGTGGGGGGCTCGCGATCCTCTAGGGGGGTCCGGGGGCATGCCCCCCCGGGAGAAAAAAATCAGTAGATTTCATTTAAATGCATCAATCTGGTGAATTTTGAGAACCAATTTATGACATATCAATTACTGACAAATTACTTACAAACTGCTGGTACTGATATGAATGTTGATGATACAATGTGTCATACTAAATGGGGTTGAGGAGTTTTCAGAAAGCATTTATACAAAAATGACTAAAACACAGTGCTGAGCCTTTATACTACTAGTGAACTGTCAAGCGCACAGCTGGGGGGGCGGGGGGTCGCGAGGACGCCTTGCCATGGCGATGGGGGGGGGGGGGGGGGGGGGGGAACCGAACGTTGGGGAGCCAATCCAGCCGCGAGGATTTCCCCTTATATTAAACGCTGCAGCCCACCTGTGTAGGCATATTATTGAGCTGCTAGTGAAGTTTATTTGCCTTGGTCAAATGATTCCGCCAGAGCTAGTGAGCGGAGCGGAGCGCTTTTTTTATTTAGACGCTGGAGCGGCCGCTCTGTTCCGCTCCAGTGTCGCTCCGATACCGCTCACACCACGAGTCTGAGGCATGCCCAAATCCAAACGTGTGTCTTCTTGTTGCATTTGTCTATCTATTAAAATAAATGTTCTATGACTGAACTATATTGCCGTTGCTCTTAGTTCTTTAGGATGTACGTTTTCTGTTTAAGGTGGCAATTCGTAGTAGATTATTTCTCCCTCATTTAAATTGGAGCGAGCGTGGAGCGATTTCAGTGGAGCGGCATGATTTTTAAGTGGAGCGCGGAGCGAAAATGAGCGGAGCGGTCGGACGCGATTTAGAGCGAGGAGCGGCCGACAGAACAGCCGTCTGAGAGAGGAGCGGCCGACAGAACAGCCGTCTGAGAGAGGAGCGGAATATTCACACCGCTCAGCTCTGCTCACTAGTTCTGGTCCGGGCGGATATTGAAACTATGGCGGCCGAAATTAGACTATGGCGGTGCGCCATAGTCTCGTCAATGTGTGGGAAACACTGAGTGAACCTATACAACCCTGTAGAACCAACAGTATCTCGATCTCCAACATATCCCCTCAATCCACATGTAAATTCACTATGATGGACAATCCATGTTTGTCTTGGGATAGTGTGTGTGTGTGTGTGTGTGTGTGTGTCTGTGTGTGTATGTGGGCGCATGCATATCTGTGCATAATATGCATGTATGTGTGTGAGTGTGTGTTTGCTGCGTGCACGTCCGTACATGAGTGCGTGTGAGTGCGTGCATGTCAGTCCACATGCGTTTATTTTTAAAGCGCAGTTTAGTTTGAAATCCACGCTCGGCCGTCATGGCGAGGACATTCTCCCCCGGGGGCAGGGGTGACATCTGCTGATGTCATCGCCGTGGGACAGACGGACAGATCGACCCCAGACCCCCCCCCCCCCCCCCCAATCCTGTGTCTGGAATAGAGATCCACCACAGCCCCCCCCCCCCCCCCCCCCCCCCCCCCCTCCATCTCTGTCTCTCCTGCCCTTGCGAGCTGACATGACAGGGCCGTCCGTCAGGGAGATGGAGAGATATTTCACAGGACCTGCTCGTCCGCTTGTTCCACCCGCAGCCGTTTGATGGACCCGTGCTGTCCGGCTGTCTGGCGTCCGGCGGTCTGTCGCTCTTCCACATCGGAACGCGGAGGGATGTCGTCGCAGGGGCCGTGGTGCGTTTTCACAGTGGAATCCGGGAAAAGCCCGGGATGAAAGCGGTGCGGAAGTGTCTGGATAACAGTCAGGGAAACAGAAGCCCGCTACTGTTTTACTGGTGAAGTAGTTGACGAGGCTTCACGTGATGGAGATCACCCAGAGGCCACTGAATTAAGACTTTTTGCAGCAGAACGGTCTTCAAATCCCAGACACAGAACCTTGAATGCCAGCACCGGCCTAGAGGCACTCAGTGTCGAGGGAATCAGGGACGGCTGTGTATTGAAGGGTCAGGAGTTGATTTGTGATGACGGGAGTACCTTGAGGACATCTCAGTGGTGTTATCAATGTTATTATCAATTGTTATTGACGATTGGAACGAACAGATTGGTTCCACAATTACAGAAAGAAAATGGCTATTTAGGAAGAAATGAGTGAAGGTGAAGGTCAAGGTGTCAGGTGTAAACTGAATCCAATCTGTCCCATTGTCTGTGGGGCAGAGAAAGTGACATCACCTTGCACAAGTTCCAGCCAATCAGAGAGCCTCGTGTTACTGTGCGCTGTCTCTGTGATCGCTTTCTAGTTCTTGCTTACTTTGTGAAGTATTAAATTACTGAAATTGCGATACAAGTGATACAATATGTTGTGTTTGGCCACAAATATTTAGTATCAGGGGCCAGCGTTGGGTTTAGTGTCAGTTGAGGGGGGAACAACATTTTTCAGTTGAAAAACACATTCCAGGGACTTTGATAGACATCACACGCCTCCAGACCAACTGCTGCTGGAAGTGTTTCGAGGTGGAAAAGAAATGTAAACTTGTGATGCTTATCTCACCTCAGGCTGGATCAAACCGGCTGGAGGGCCAAATTTGGTGCCTGCAGCTCAAATTTTATCCATATGGGCCCTGGAGGAACAAAAGTCATTTTGTGTTTCGTGTGATTTCATTGCCTTCCAAAATGACGAATTCATCAAAATTCGTAGAAAAAAAAGGAAACATGAAATGAACTCAAATCATTTTGGGAAATTAAGATATTCATCCCCACATCTGTAACGAAACCATGCAAAGAATGTTGAACTGTTTAATTTGATTTGTTTGGGCGAAGGGAAAACCAAAAAATCTGATAAAATCAGATAACAATAACAAAGTGATTTAATTAAACGCATGAGACATATCTCTGGCGTGACCAGGTTCCCCAGGACGGGGCGTTCTTCCATCGGAGACACCGAGACCTTGTTCTTATGAGACCATAAGCCCCCCCAGCCCACCCCATCCCAATGGAGGCGCATTAGCAAACAGCACGCTAGCAAGGAGGCTGGCCAATCTCTCTCCAGGTCATCTCCTCCAGAGACCCCCACACACATGAAACACATCCTGGTGGCAGCCGTGGCGCATCTAATTCCTCAGCCAATCAGATCCTCCCCGTCCACGTCCACGTCGGCTGCTTGCGACGCCCGGACGCGCCCGCAGATGCGAAGATTCCTCACCCCCCCCCCCCCCCCCAAAAAAAGAATGTGTCTTTAATCAGCCCCAATCCGTGGGGAGGGGCCTCGCGGGTGTTTACACAGGGGCCGAGCGGACCGCCGCTGCGAGCCGGCTCCCCCCCCCCCGACCGGGAGGGCCCCGCCGGCACGGGGGAGAAGATAACACCCCCAACACGCTGAACTCCTCACGCGCTCCTTGTTGTGTTTTCCCCCTGGTTCTCCCTGGCAACGCCCCCCCCCCCCCCCCGTGGGGGGAACAGCCACGGTAACGCGCGGCCGGCCGGCCACAGTTTGATGTTTTGTTGGAGGGGTTTTTTGGGGGGCGGTTGGGATGGAGGCGTCTGGCGTCGGAGGCGTTTGTTTTGATGGGTTGACGGAGAACACATGAGAGAGGCCCCCTCATCGCGTGCAGGAAGGACGCGCTGAAGGATGCTGTCATGTGATCCACGCCCCTCTGCTGGAACACTCTCTCTGTCTCTGTCTCTGTCTATCCTTTTCCTCTCCTCTCTCCTCCTCTCGCTTTCTGTTTGGGTTCAATTTAAAAAGAGCTTTATTGGCACCAGGCAACACTTTTAACTGGAAAAGTAAAGAAAAGACACGACGAAAATCTGCAGGAGATTACAAATAGATTACAGCTACTCTAGCACTCTCTGTAGATTAGTTGCAGCTACTCCAGTTGTCGCTGATTGTATGTTTTGATTGTTCTCAGCCTCTCGCTTTGTGGTGTCTGAAAAAAACTGTGTAATGAATCTATAATAAATCATATAATGACCTCAAATTTTCTCTCTCTTCCTATGTCTCTCTTCCTCCTCTCTCTCTCTCTCTCCCTCCATCTCTCTCTCTCTATCCCTCTCTCTCTCTCTCTCTCTCTCTCTCTCTCTCTCTCTCTCTCTCACTCTCTCTCTCTCTCCCTCTCTCCCTCCATCCCCCCTCTCTCTCTCTCTCTCTCTCTCTCTCTCTCTCTCTCCTCTCTCTCTCTCTCTCTCTCTCTCTCTCTCTCTCTCTCTCTCTCTCTCTCTCCCTCCCTCCCTCCCTCTCCCCCAGGCCTGGACTCCAGCACTCGGACCCTCAGCACCCCGAGCCCCGGCCTCATCCTCCCCTCTAAGTCCTCCTCCCTCTCCTCCCCGGCGCTCAGCAGCAACGGCCACGACAGCCACTCCTCCTCCTCCTCCTCCGCGCCCGCCGAGACCTCCGCCGTGGTCCACGCCGCGCCCGGCGCCGCCCACGCCCGCTCCTCCCGCCAGGCCAAGGGCCACCACTCCTCCTCCTCCTCCTCCTCCTCCTCCCCCTCCCCCATCGAGCTCCTGCCCGACCACGCCCTGCTGCAGGTCTTCTCCCACCTGCCCACCAATCAGCTGTGCCGCTGTGCCCGCGTGAGCCGGCGCTGGTACAACCTGGCGTGGGACCCCCGCCTCTGGGGCTCCATCCGGCTGACGGGGGAGCTGCTGCACGCCGACCGCGCCATCCGCATCCTGACCCACCGGCTGTGCCAGGACACGCCCAACGTGTGCCTGACCCTGGAGACGGTGGTGGTGAGCGGCTGCAAGCGGCTGACGGACCGCGGCCTCTACGTGCTGGCGCAGTGCTGCCCCGAGCTGCGGCGGCTGGAGGTGGCCGGCTGCTACAACGTGTCCAACGAGTCGGTGTTCGAGGTGGTGTCGCGCTGCCCCAACCTGGAGCACCTCAACCTCGCAGGTCGGTGGACCACGCAGGGTTAGGGGTTAGGGTTAGGGTTAGGGTTAGGGTTAGGGGTTAGGGTTAGGGTTAGGGTTAGGGGTTGTGGTTAGGGTTAGGGTTAGGGTTAGGGTTGGTGTCGCGCTGCCCCAACCTGGAGCACCTCAACCTCGCAGGTCGGTGGACCACGCAGGGTTAGGGGTTAGGGTTTAGGGTTAGGGTTAGGGTTATGGTTAGGGTTAGGGTTAGGGTTAGGGGTTAGGGGTTAGGGTTAGGGTTAGGGTTAGGGTTAGGGTTGGTGTCGCGCTGCCCCAACCTGGAACACATCAACCTGCGAGGTGTTCCCCTTGCGGCGGGTGGGACGGCCCCATTTGTGACATCACAAATGGGAGTGGTGCCCCCACCCCCCCGGCTGTGTGACGGAGAGATTCACCTCCAGCCCCCACAGAGAGATTGAGGAGGCCGTGTTGAAAAATAGTCAAAATGTCAAAAGAATGTTAAAATGCATAGAACACAAAAGCTAAACATAAACGTTTAGAATGCCGCCATTTTGTTTGAATGAACGGTTACGTGTATTTTCGGAGTAGAATTGGATTGAACATTTGAGTAGTCTAGGTTTAGTTCAAGGAGGGTCGTAGCAATACTTTAAAACATTCCAGGGGTCCTTGGCTATTTGGAGACCTCTGAACTCGCCTGCTCTCCGGATAGAAACCATTAACCACTTTCAATTGTTTAAATGACCTTAAAGGATTAAGATTAATGCATGTTTATTCGAGAACTGACTTTCAGTTTTTGCATCACACACACACACACACACACACACACACACACACACACACACACACACACACACACACACATCTATGGGTACCTAGGTCACCAGTCTGGATATCGAAATCTCATGTGGGGACTGAAATCAAAGAGTCATTCTTCTCGGTTCTTCTCAGCCATTTTCTCCAGAAGCTGGTAAAGCCATTAGAGGGATTGGGGGAAGCTCTGCCAACCTTAATCTCCCATCTGGTAGAAGAAAGTCTTTCTTCAGGGAGAGTAAAGAGGCCTGGCCTGCTGCTTTCATTAAGAAAGTGACACGAATAAAACGCTCACTCGGACAGGTCTCTGGTGCTGCACTCTGAAGGAAATACGCCCCTCATTGGAAATGGAAGAAAAGGACATTCAAACAATGAGTGTGTTTTTTACGTGAGAAAGGCAGAGGCTTTATACGAAGTCTATTTCTTTAAATGGAAACGAGGTACAGTGAAATGTTCCCATATTTTTTCCCTCGACTCCCTTTTTTTTCTTTTTTTTCTGAGTTGTTGGTCGATGAGTTCAGTTTTGTTCAGTTCAGGCGTTTGTCCAAATAGAGCAGGGTTGACTGCAGTGCCCTCTATTGGCCGCCCATGGCATAGCATAGCTTTGAATACTAATGTGCAGGAACACAGCTGCAGTCAGTAAATTAAACAAGCTCCACCTGGAATGGATCTATTTTTTACTAACTACTTCTTGAGCTCTGTCGCCATTAAAGCAACGTCATATGACCATGTATACAGTAATTATAATCCCATCTAAGAACAATCACGATTTTGATTATTTTTAATTTTATTAAACTTTCGCCAAAACGTATACTTTATTCCCATGGAATGCCAAAAAACCCCAATACAATACCGCGCCAGACAATACCATCTTCTGAACAATGGCTCAATGCGTTACCCTGACCCTCTCTGGCTCTGTGCGCCCCCTACAGGCTGCTCCAAGGTGACCTGCATCAGTCTGACGGAGGAGGCGTCCCTGCAGCTGGCCCCGGTGCACGGCCAGCAGATCTCCATCAGCTTCCTGGACATGAGCGACTGCCTCTCTCTGGAGGACGAGGGCCTCCGCATCATCGCCAGCCACTGCCCCCGCCTCACCCACCTCTACCTGCGCCGCTGCCCGCGGCTCACGGACGAGTCGCTGCGCCACCTGGCGCTCCACTGCCCCTCCGTGCGCGAGCTCAGCCTCAGCGACTGCCGCCTCCTGGGGGACTTTGGGCTGCGCGAGGTGGCCCGGCTGGAGGGCCGCCTGCGCTACCTGAGCGTGGCCCACTGCCCGCGCATCACCGACGTGGGCGTGCGCTACGTGGCGCGCTACTGCCCGCGGCTGCGCTACCTGAACGCCCGCGGCTGCGAGGGCCTGACCGACCACGGCCTGGGGCACCTGGCGCGGAGCTGCCCCAAGCTCAAGTCCCTGGACGTGGGGAAGTGTCCGCTGGTGTCGGACGGCGGCCTGGAGCAGCTGGCGCTGTACTGCCAGGGCCTGCGGCGGCTGAGCCTGCGGGCGTGCGAGAGCGTGAGCGGCCGGGGGCTCCGCGCGCTGGCGGCCAACTGCTGCGAGCTGCAGCTGCTCAACGTGCAGGACTGCGAGGTGTCGCCCGAGGCGCTGCGCTTCGTGCGGCGACACTGCAGACGCTGCGTCATCGAACACACCAACCCGGCGTTCTACTGAGCGCGGCCGGCGGCGGCCCGGCGAAAAAGGGGGGGTTCCGGGTGCGAGTCCCTCCCCTCTCTTGACAAGTGGATGTTTTGTTCTGCTACTCCTGCTTCGGGGGGGGGCGGTGCCGCCCGGACCGGTTGGACACAAGGTGTGCAATACTTCCTGCTCGCACGGCGGACGATGGTGGTGATGTGATGATAACGATGATGGTGATAGTAATGGTGAGGAGGAGGATGATTATGCTGTCCTTTTTTTTTTTTTTTTTAATCATTTTACAAATACTTCCAAAGAATGTATTTAACATATTTATCTGTTGAAAGGTAAAGAAATGCAAGTATAAGCATTCACGTTAGCGTTTTGCATTTCGGTACCGATGTGTCACGGCTTCTAAACCAACGCTGCCACACGTAGCCCCGGGTACAGACAGATTCTCAGTCGATGCATTTAATTCTCTTCTGTTTTGTTTCATGTCGATTTTTTTTTTTTTTACTTCTCATCACCATAAACCCCTAAAAATAATAATCATAATATTCCTCATTATTCATTTCTACACCTATTTATAATAAACCACGAAGATACTTAATAATCTGAAAGGCAACAAGACAGAGCCCCTAACGTCGCCCCCTCCCCCCGTATCTCTCTCTACATGTACTTCTGTTCACGATGCACGGTGCAAAAAAAGCACTTTTAACGCGACTTTCAGCGGACGTCCGCACCACACATCCGAGCTTAGTTAAAGATCACGGTTGCACGACGACAGCGACGACGAAGACGATGACGTCACACGAACAGCGACGGACGGTCGGGCGGCCGAGCGGAGGGGATGGCCGCCAGCAAAGGGAACGCTCTCGGAGACTCTCGCACGTCGAAATGACAAGGAACACGTTGCTGCTATAATTGCACCAATAATAAAAAAAACAAAACAAAAAAAACAACAACTTTGAAACACATCTTGTTGTGGAGGTTTTCACTGCGTCATTCAGCACACACACACTTATCCACAATGACACTCAGGCTGACAACAATCAAAGCATGCAGTCAGCATGGCAAGTTCCCCTATGTTTGCGGTTAGTAGCCTACTAGCTTACGAGTAGTAGCTATAATACTATTTCGTATTAGCTAACTAATAGTAGTAGCATTAATATTAGTTAGTAGTAGTTACAATTTTTCACAATTGTATAATTTATCAATGTATAATTTGAAGATAAATGCATCACATACAGTCAGGTTAAGGTTGTCTGTTACATAACTTCATTACTTTGCCTGTAACACAGCAAAAGATACATATTTGAGAAGAAAAAAAGCAGAATACGATGACCAACCCCACCTCTGCATGTGGTCGGGGCTAAATGACTGTCCTGTTGGTATGATCTGAGTTTAATTCAAAGGGGACCCACGCATGTGCATGATGTTTCCTCATCAGCCACATGATTTGGTATCAGGTTCACCTAGAGTTTGTGAACTCAATGTGAACCTGATACTGTGCACCTTGGCCATTCACTACCAGATATGCTGATATGTGTGAGATAGATCATGAGGCACGAGACTTGTCACTGCTGTTCACCATGGCAGGTGTGAATCTACCAGGTCTTGGCTGTTATGGATCTTCTCTGGTTTACTCAGAGAAAATCCCAGAGCATGACACCGTCATCACAAGAACTTCAGCAGGTCACGAGAGCTGGTCTCCACTGAGAATCAACCAAAACACAACACCTGATCAGCATAGCAAGGTAGATACATAGACATTGTAGATGTATGCTGAATTTTACAGTAGATGCATACTTCAGTATCCACAATGTTAAATCAGTATAATGATTACACAATAACCTTCTAATCCAGAAAGAGGACCTTTCGGTCATTATTGGTCATTCACAGTATTTCGTAGATATGAAAACAAAATTTGTTCTCTGCATTTGACCCATCCTATGGTACAGAGTGGGCTGCGCCGGGGAGCAAGTTGGGGGTTCAGTGTCTTGCTCAAGGACACTTCGACATGCGGACAGTTGGAGGAGGGGGATCGAGGAGATCGAACCGCCGACCCTACGGTTAGTGGACGACCCGCTCTGTCCACCCGCTCTACCCACTGAGCCACTGCCACCCTTAATACACAACATTATAACATTAAAATATTCACATATCATAATAATGGTTGTGTGTTTCACCAACGCCCAAATAGTAAATATTATCCATATATACAGCATGAGAAAATGTAAATATCTAATACAAAACTCTGTATTGTGTTTCAGCTGTCAGAGGCTCCCTGGCCGCCCAGGGAGGGCCGTCTTCCGATATCAGCAGCCAGACACTCTCACCAAGATCCTGGGAGATGTGGCGCTCGCCCCTTCCTCAAGGGGGCAGTGCAACACAGGGGCATCCATGTCTGTGCTGGTGTTTCACTGCATTATTCACCATCGACCCTTTAGCGGCATCCAACAGGATACATAGATCATCCTGTCTACCAGTCTGCCCAGTGTACCTGCTGGTGGTGGGCTGATCTGTCCATGATGCATCTGAGTGGTGGACCCCCAGTTGCCAGTACCCCCAATAGCCCAGAAGTCAGAGCCTATTCTAGGTTCTGACTTTTGATGGGGGGGGGGGGGGGGGGTCCATATATCTATGATATTTTTAATATCGTAGATTTGAGGTCTAATGATATGGTTTTTTTTTTTTTTGACGGCACAGAGATCCGGGGCCATTCCGAAAAGATCTCATGCGATATGTGATGCCACCATAGGGTACGTTTTTAAATGACTTGTAATGGTTCATTACTCATCAGCCTCACACTGGGTGGTAACATTTCTCTCTGTATAGCAGCATGTTTTCCTCTACGAGTTTCATTCAACATTTGCCAACAATGCAACGATCTCCAGGTACAAGCGGACACGCTTCATCGCTGATATGATCGCTACGAGCACAGTCACGACATGTTAGCCTACATGATGTGTGCCATGCTGCGGGTCATCACACTTACATGCTTAAAGCTTAATCGCAGTCAATTCCAGTGACGCTCAGTGTTAACATGGGCACGGCTATACACTGACCAAATACACCGTCTGATGATTAATAATCTCACCAACCGTCTTTGGTTATTTGTATTTTATTTGGACATAACAACCCGTGACAGAACCGGCGGACTACAATGGCCGACATAGCCAACGTTGCGTCAAAGTGTTATTATCTAGGTATTCCCAGGGACACTCAATGTCCCTGAGCCTGTGGAATGGCCTCTTCATGACCACACAGACCTGAAGATAGGGGTCCAGCAGGCTGCTGGGGACTCTGGGGTTCACAGAACCCAGAACCTTTCCCCTTGGAGACAAACACCAACAACTAAACTATCCCAATCCGTGTGCTTGTATGTTGAGTTCAGTTTCATCCGTCGCACAGCTGTAATAACGACACACCCCACATGAGTTCACTACAACAAGCACACCTCCATGAAAGGTCAAATTCACATTTAATGACGTGTTTTACATTCGGTTCAATACACACTTCAACAAAACACACACAACACACGCACACACACACACACACACACACTCACACACCAAGTGGGCAGTTAGTACAAAAGTTAGACCTGGGTGAACGCAAACTGTAAAGTGCACACTGCATTATTTCAAAGGTAGATTGGTTGATTATGCTGTCACAGTCAGAAGTTTCAAAGTGAAGTGATGGCGCCTCTAGCGGTGTCAGAGCGGCACGCCTGGGGCCGGTCAGGAGCCAGAGTGCTGTGCACGGTTGGGGGACGGCTGGCGGCCAGCGCAAGGGCATTTGTTGTAGTTGTTGGGTGGCGGCACTTGGTTTGCGCATTTACACAGGGCGACAGGGGAGGCTATGACCGGAGCCCACGTGATCTGGGAAAAATTATATGAGAACAAAGGTTAGCCAAGAGGATCAAGAGGATTGATTGATTGAGTGTAAACCCAGTAGGTCTACATGTAAGGAAGTAAATGAGTATTTTTTTCTAAGTACCTCATTGTCAATAATAACTCCAGTGAAAGTGACACATATATCATTAAATAATGTATGTATGTATCATAATAATTTATATTTTATTAAAATACATCTAAACCTGTCAAATGTATGAATTCAAAACATAGTTACTAAACAGCCTTCTTCCTCTTTGCACACACAGAGCGTTATGCAATCTCATTACTTTCAAAATAAAAATAACATCCAAAACGTCATGTTGAAACCGACACGAACCGCCTGTGGGTGGAGCTCTTATTTTCTAAACTACCCTGCATCGGATACCTTGGACTTCAGCGTGTGGAGCTCTCCGTGGGTTTTCCTGTACTTTTTCTCCAACTCCAGAAGCTTGCCCTTGAGCCTCTCCCTGTCCTTTCTCTCCTTCAGAAAGTCTTCTTTGTAGACCTCAGCCTGAAACACAGATGCCAGGGACATTACAAAATAAATAAATAACCAAAAAAAATAACCCCAAAAAATAAAACAGCATTCCTTTTTTTAGGTTTCGTTATTAGGCCTCCATGACATAATTGTTGTTGTTATCGAGACATAATTGTTATTAGCGGTGTGACACAGGCGTGAAACACCGTATTTACCCTGCCGTTTGCACAACAAATTTGCCGTCCACAAAACGCATGTCAGTCACAATCACGAAAACCAACATCCCATTTATTTTGACATTCATTTTAATTTTGACAATCCCAAGTACATACCATTTTGTATATACCATAGTGTACAAACTGTATACGGCCCCAGGGACTGTCAGGTAGAACTGAGCCCTGGCTTGGAACCGTTTGAGAACTGAGGCTGCACTAGAGGATGTTGAGAGAGACTAATGTGCTCATTCACTAAAGTTCAAAACTACCTGGTGTTTCCAAACATTGTCTTGTAGATCTTCTTTTGATTTCCCGCAGTCAACCTGGTTCTCAAGAGCTTCTTGTAAGGCCTGTGGGGGGAAAAACACAGCAATTACAATTTCATGTTAGCTTGTGCTGTGTAATTAATCATTCTTTGTCAAGTGGCGTCACTTGCTTTGTCATTGAACGCCTATTCACTTAGCTATGCGGGAAATCCTCACCGTTGCGACAACACAAACATTCCCCCCCACACACACTTAAACACGCTCGTACTACTTGACTAATGACTCACCTGATTAAGACGTCGGATTTCCACACATTGGTGCTGCCCCCTCCTGGTCAAGTGCACGTTCTGCATCCTGAGCCGCTCTGCCTCTGTGCGACTCTGCAACACATTTTCACGTGAGAACGCGAAGCAGCAGTGAACCCGATAACTGTGACAATAGGAACTGCGACCGGGAACTCACCATTACTTTCACTTCACTTGTCTCTGCCTCGACGTCTCTCTCTTCTGCTCCATGTTGCGCCTCTCCGTGTTCAGACACGACTTCACTTGGTGGGTGGGTCGGTGGGCTGGTTTTGACAGAACATTGTTGCTCTCTGACCTGAAGATTACATTTAGGAAACAAGAGAAGAAAGCAAAACACATTAAATAACAATGAATGATGCACACACATTAAAAAAAAGAAAAGAAAACAAGTTTACAATACGCCTCCAAAGTATACGCATTGGCGCATTCACGTACCCTTCCTTTGTAATACTGGGTCATAACGTTGTACTGGGCCGCCCATTTCTGATTGATGGAGATAAGCTGTGGACAAAAACAAAACGAAAAGAAACCCCCCCAAAAACCTATTAGATCTCAATGGGTAGTTCTGGTGATTTCCTCGACGCCCGTACGTACACGTGTGGTCAAAAACCTTCCCTCACCTCTTCCCTCTGCTTCCGCAACACATCCAGCTGTGTCTGCACGGAGCTCACATCAGCTGTGGTGGACCCGTCGATCTGAAGAGGGGGGGGGGGGGTTAGATTGAGAGAAGGAGTGTGGTTAGTTACAGTAGTAAGTGTGTTTGATGCTATCTCCATCACTCACTTCCCTTTGCACATTCTGGAAGTTCTAACGTCAAGCGTTGCCAGTAACACAACACATCACTTCCTGTGGCTTGGGGCCAACTATGTGTGTGTGTGTGTGTGTGTGTGTGGTGTGTGAGTTTGATGATTACCGAAAGTGAAAAAACTCACAAATGCGGTAAATCAACATTTTCAGCAATGTTTTCTCATTTCTTAATTACTTGTGTGGGTGGCCTTCGCGTCGTGTCCTCGAGGCGTCCCCTGTGTGCTCCATGCAGCTCCTCACTGCAACGCCTGTGGACGGTCCGTACACATGTCAAGATTTGAACAGATCAATGAGAGTGCATGTGATCCGAATCAACTATATAATAGAATGGCAGTGAGTGGAATAGTATATGTTAGAACAAGAGAAGTATACAACGCAACAGAATACACCAGACTTTAGCTGAAAACAAGGAATTGCATAAAAAAATTAATAGAATAAAGAATGGAATGGAATAGAACAGAACAGACTACAATAGATTGATATACAATAGATCATAATACATTAGAATAAAGAATGGAATTGACTAGAATATAACATAATAGAATAAAATACAAATGAATAGAACATAATATAATCGATTAGTTAAGTTGAATGGAGAATGAAATTCAATGGATATTACAGTACATAATTTAACAGAATATTATACAACAGAATGGAGAGAATAGAATATAATAGAATAGAATAGAGAATGGAACAGATTAGAGAGCATCGTTTGATCATCGTCGACGTCCTTTGCTATGCGTTCACATTGTGGGCTACTATAATACTCAATATATGCAATAATAGACTCACATTTCTGAGATCGGCAGTGATGGATAAATGTTGTTCACTTGCTCTGTGTTCGTCGTGTCCTTCATCAGTTGGCTGTCCATCGGTCCGCTGATTAAACTCAGGGTTTTCTGTCAAACCAGAAGAATTGACTTTAAAAAAAAAATGTGCGTAACAACAAACGAATACCACGCGTGTACGACCTAGGACCCACACAGCCAGTTGTCCGCCAAGCTTCGTGAAGACAAACTATAACGACCAAAATATTTCACAATTGTAAAGTGAAGTCAGTTGCCAAATCTTGTCAAATTGATGTCTAGGCTACTTACTGCACGTGTCAGTATTTACCCCCACCCCCCACTATGAATTAAATGAAATGAATGAAACACTTTGAATGAAACTTACAGTGTGAGTGACTCCGAGGTGTCCTGCGGTGACTTCATTGTATGGTATAAATAGGATCCCATGAGGCGTGACGCCGGCGGCCACGCCCCCCTGTAGGTCTGGCTGAGGTGAAGAGTTGACGGGCTCTTGAGTTGGGAGTCACCAGATGACACCCGCTTCCATTTCCCAATCCTGGCTGGTAAACCCTTGCATTTCATTAGTCCGACGATTTTCTCGACACGCCCCGTCGTTTACTGGCAGCTAGATTATCAATGGTGAAAAAAAAAACTACCGAAACGTGTAATGGCAGAATGTGTCAACAGATGAATGTTTTATGGGACGGCAGTCACACACGATGGGCTTTTCTGATGGCGAGGCTCAGGCACGTTTCTGTACACAGAGAGAAACCTTTACATGAACCCCGGGTTATCGGAAACGTACACGTTGTAAAATGTTTAAGGTTATTTTAAAGGAGTTGCGCTTTCTGTTCTCGTGTGCTCCAGACAAATGACTCAGCAGCAGAGACCGCGGACGAGGAAATCAGCCGAACTGCGGACTTTTTTTCTTCCGTACGTTGCTGGAAAGCATACTGTGGACGTACCTTCTGGCCACGTGGACGCAGCATGCTGAGATAATGCACACACAGGCCGTATAATTAATCATAATATGACCGCAAAACATCAAACCGTTTTTCAGTAAATGTCAAAATATAGACGTCTTTTTTTTAAATCAGTTATCTTTTATTTTGTGTTATTAAAACAGGTAAAAAATAGTATTTCAATGTATATATATATTTCATTGAAAATCTATATAAAAAATATAAGGCACTACATTTGGGTAAATGTTCAAGTTCACAAGCACTTTTTTTGTTGGGGGGGGGGGGGGGCAGATCAGTTTCAATGAGGAACAGTTCCCCACCTCAAGGACGTTCTCACATGTTGTTCCATCAGTGCTAGCGGTTGTGTGTTCCAACAGTGTATCATGACATGAGAGAAAAAAACTAACGTCAATCAATAATGATGAGAAAAATAGAGCAGTAATTCCCGTATCATGACACTCTTCCCCGCCGTCTGGACTATTTTTACCTCACTTGATGAACCAGAACATTTGGACACTTCTGCATATTTTACACACACACACACACACACACACACACACACACACACACACACACACACACACACACACACACACAATGTGTGCATGACAATTTTGCCTACTTGACTCAAAGTATTCTCAGGCTATGGGTCACAAGTGTATTAGCAATGCAAAAAAGATTTTACTGGCTCAAGTTATTCACGTTCATAGCATTATTTAGCTAGTCATTATACAATGGAAATATTTGTTCACAATTACTCAATATCCATTAGGGTGCATTTTTAAATGTATATACAACAAATCCAACATGATTCAGAAGAAAATACAAAATCTAAATTTGTATGAACAAATATTAAAACTTTAGCCTACATTCAGTTTGTTTTGCTGTTGAAACAAATAATTGTAGTACGATATTTTCATTTAGTTCCCCTGTTATTTCAGTTCGTATGGTACCAGTTTAGACCGTCACAACCTTTAGACTTTGGAGCCAACAGTGTTATTTTTAACTGTTTTTGGTAGCTTACTGCATCTGTTGGAACAGCGGGCACAATTGTGGTGGACGATGGCATCTGGAGATTTAGGTGGGAATCACTATCGAAGGACTAATGGAACGCAGCCTCCTAGGCCTCGCAGATGAGGGGTTCACCAGCAGACTTTACAGGTTCTGTCAGTCTCCTTGCAGCTGAGGAGCTTAGACCTGCAAGACATGGAAATGAATCAGTTTACTAATTAGTCATTTAGCAGAGACACTTTTATCCAAAGGGACCTACAGCGAATTGAGACAAAAGTCATCAAAGTGCAGGTAAGGGGTTAGGGGCCATCCTTCACACACACACACAAACACACACGCACGCACGCACACACACGCACGCATGCGCACACACACGCACACACACACGCACACACAGACATGCAAGCACACACACACACACACGCACGCATGCCTTCCTTTCCTTTAGGTAGTCCATCGTGGCCGATGATGACTTCTGCTACTTTTTGTGAGTCCTTTGATGACTGTAAAGTCCGATGCGAGATGCACACTGTCTGTCACAGACAGGGCAGATGAAAACCTGTCCCTGAGGGACAGGCGCAGACATGGCAGCCATCTTCCTTCTTTCTTTTTTGGCGAGACGGTGTTTTCTCCTGTTGTCCTCAGCTCGTTGGATTCCTGCATGGCAGAGACCACGCCAGGAATCCCGATCTAAGGCGGCGGCTTCCAGGGAGGGAGGCGGTACTCCACACTTCTTCAGGGTAGTCTTTAGCTGATCCTTCCATCTCATCTTCTGGCCCCCTGCCAGACGGCGACCAAGGTGGAGCTGGCCGTACAAAGTCTGGCGGGGCAGGCGGCTGGCTGGCATCCTGATGACATGGCCAAGCCATCTTAGCTGATGGTGCATGATGGTGGCTTCTATGCTCCTGCAGCTGGTCTTCTGCAGGACCACAGAGTGTGGCACACGATCCTGCCATGCCACTTTGAGGATACGCTGCAGGCACTTTATATGAAATGCCTCAAGCCTCCTCAAGTGGCGGGCGTAGACGGTCCATATCTCACAGCCAAACAGGAGAGTGGGGATGCAGATTGCCTTGTAGACTGCAATTTTGGTGTTGAGGTGGAGGTTGTTGTTGTGGTAGACTCTCCTTCTCATTCGTCCAAAGGAGGATGAGGCCTGCTTGATCCGGTTCTGGATGTCCTGGTCGATGCTGGAGTCTTCAGAGAGGATGCTACCAAGGTATTTGAAGTGTGGGACGGTGGTGAGTGGTGAGTCTGCAACGGTAAAGGAAGGTGGCTTCAGTGGGGGTTCCGATGACCACTGGCAAAGGACTTCTGTCTTTGAGGTGTTCACAGACAATCCCATTCTGCTGTATGCTCTCACAGCAGCTGCAAGAGTGGTCTGCAGAGCTTCTGGCGTATGCGCCACAATAGCACAGTCATCAGCATATTGGAGCTCCAGTATGCGTACAGGCTGAAGCTTTGTTGTGGCTTGGAACCTCCTGATGTTAAAGAGGTTGCCATCCAGCCTGTAGCTCAGGGTTACCCCACTCTCTTCCCCTATCACTTTGTGCAGTAGCGTTGTTACACAAAGGAGAAAGATGTTGAAGAGGACTGGTGCAAGAACACAGCCCTGCCTAACACCAGTGCCTACTCCAAATGGGGCAGATTCCTGCCCTCCTACTGACCCCTTGGCCATCATCCCCTCATGAAACTGCCGCAGGATGTTCACAAACTTCACTGGGCAGCCATATTGCAAGAGGACCTTCCATAGAAGTTCACGATCTACCGTGTCAAACGCCTTGGAGAGGTCTACAAAGGCTATTAACAGGTCTTGATGTTGTTCACGACACTTTTCCTGCAGCTGCCGCGAGGTGAAGATCATGTCCACTGTGCTACGATTTGGTCTGAAGCCACACTGGGATTCTGGTAGCAGGTCTTCCGTGATGTTCTTGATCAGTCTGTGGAGCATGATTTTTGCCAACACTTTTCCAGGGATAGAGAGGAGTGCTATGCCGTGGCTGTTTCCACAGATGGATTTGTCCCCCTTGTTTTTAAATATGGTGACAATGTTAGCGTCCCTCCATTGTTGAGGGATGCTTTCTTCTCGCCATACTAGGGAGACAAAGCGGTGGATGGCCCTTGTGCACTGGTACCCTCCCTCTTTCAGGATCTCAGCAGGGATGGCATCTGGGCCTGGTGATTTATTGTATTTCAGTGCTTTTATGGCTGCATGGACTTCTGAGAAGGAGGGCGGAAGGTCAAGGCTCTGGATGGTCGTTCGGGTTGGCAGCTCTTCCAGAACTGTCAGGTCCACTGAGGCTGGCTGGTTCAACAGTGAAAACTGGATTTTACCATTTAAAGAACATAGCCAGAGTCCGCCCCTTTCTCTCTCGTGCTAACACAGAGACGCTGATGCATGCTTTTATCTCCAGTCGTATTGACTACTGTAACGCCCTGCTTTCTGGTCTTCCAAAAAGAAGCATCTCAAGTCTACAACTTTTACAGAACTCTGCAGCACGTGTGCTGACGAAGACCAGAAAGCGGGCACATATTACACCGGTTTTAGAATCACTGCATTGGCTCCGTTTGTTTTAGGATTGATTTTAAGGTTCTTTTAATGGTTTTTAAATGTCTTAGGGGTCTTGGGCCTTCTTATCTTTCAGAATTGCTTTTACCATATGAACCCTCCCGCGCCCTTAGATCCTCCGGCACTGGCCTTTTAATAATCCCCAAAGTTAGAACACATACCTACGGTGAGGCATCTTTTCAGCACTATGCCCCCCGTCTATGGAATAGCCTGCCGGAGGACCTGAGGGCCGCAGAGAGTGTTGATATTTTTAAAAACAGGCTCAAGACCCACCTATTTAATTTGGCTTTCAACTGATGTTTTATTTATTAATTAATTTATTTATCTTAGTCAGTTTTTATTCTGTTATGTCTATTCTTTTTACTTTTTATGATAGACTTCATTTTAGTTATTTCTATGTTACTTTATTTTATTTATTTGTTTATTTTATTATTATTATTATTTTATAGCCTATGTAGTTTTATGCTTTTATTCCTTATCTCCATTAGTTTTTATGTTTTTTTCCCTATCTCCAGTGTTTCCTCGGTGGGGGCCGTCTGCACTGGGGGCTGTGATCGGCTCTGGCTGGGATTGCATTTGTGCTGGCCTGTAGCTTGGTGGGCGCCCGGGTGGAGGCGTCCTGGTCGTGGGCCGTGAGCAGCGCCTGGTGCAGACGACCTCCTGTGATAGTGTTTCCTGACCTGGCTCCTCTGTACTCAGCCACATGTTTCTAAGTTTACTTTATTGATCTATGTGTATGTGTATGTGTGTATGTGTGTGTGTGTGTGTGTGTGTGTGTGTGTGTCTGTTTTTTGCTGAAATGTGTATGTACGTGTGTATGTGCTGGGGTGGGGCAGGGGTTGGGGGCTGCTTTTAAACATGTAAAGCACTTTGTGCTACATTTTTAATGTATGAAAAGTGCTTTATAAATACTGTTTTACTGTTTTATAAAAACAGTGCCTCAAAGTGCTCCCCCCATCTCCGGACAATCAGGGCTTGGTCCTTGATGAGTGCGGATCCATCTGCAGTTCTCAGGGGACAGACAGTATGTGTTCTTGGGCTATGGGTGGTCTTTATTGCATCATAGAAATTGTGCATGTCATATCTGTCTGCGTATGATTGAATTTCCTGAGCCTTGCAAATCCACCACTGATTTTCCATCTGTCTCAGAGCAGACTGTGCCTTACTCCTTTGTTCATGCCAGTGTTCCTTAAGTGCTGTGGAAGATGGGTTATTGAGGGAGGCTTTGTGTGCTTTGTGCTTATTGTTGAGGAGGGTGGAAATGTGGGTGGAATTTTCATCGAACCAGTCCTGATGTTTCTTCTTGCTGTAGCCGATGGATTGGGCTGCAGCATCAAAGAGTGAGGCACTAAGGGAAGACCACTTCTCACTGGTTGTCCCCTCCCCGTCCAGGAGAGAATCGATGCTCTCCAGCTGGTTTGCTAGAGCGCAATGAAAGCTGTTACGGGTCTCTGTTTCCTGCAGCCGGGCACAGTGCAGTCTTCTCTTTGCGGACTCCCTGAGGCGCACTGCTGGCTGGATTCTCATCCCGACCATGGCCATGATCAAGCGATGGTCCGTCCAGCACTCCGCCCCTCGCATAGCTCGAGTAATACGGACGTCTCTCAGGTCTGCCCGCCTGACAATGACGTAGTCCAAAAGGTGCCAGTGCTTAGACCGAGGGTGCATCCAGGAAGTTAGGGGCCATCCTTCATACTGTCACGCCCCGGCTTTGCCGTGCTGCGGTGCGGCCCGCCCTTTTGTCTGTCTGTCTGTCCCAGACCTACAGGTGGAGCTGTTACCTGGCCGTGCAGATTAATTGACGGCTACGAGGCCTATAAAAGAGGCTTTCATGTCTGCGCACGGGCTCTCTCTCTCCTGTTCCGGCCGTCCGTCTGCGCGGCTGGCTACAGTCTCGCTCCGCACATACCTTTTGCTTACACTACACGTCATATACTGACCACACTACACATTTGGTTAATCATTACATTCACTGATTCTCCGTTATTTATTTAATAACTACACATTTGGTTAATCATTGCATTCATTGATTCTCCTTTATTTATTTAATAAACATTTATTGTTAAATTGTAGCATCAGTGTGGTCTCCCTTCATGTCACTACCGCTGTACGAGCCCAGTGGTCGTGACAATACACACACACAAACACACACGCACGCACGCACACGCACGCACGCATGCGCACACACACGCACACACACACATGCAAGCACACACACACACACACACGCACACACACGCACGCATGCACACAAACACGCACGCACGCACACACACACACACTTACTCTGTCACCTCCTTGCAAAAGTACTGGATGCCAGGTTTGAGTTCCTTCCGTAGGTTCTTTAAAGATTGATCCGCACAGTTTGCCCTTTGAAAGAAAGAGTACAATAGTGAGTGTGGTCAACAGCAAAAGTGTTCATACTTACGACGGATGATTAGAGATAGGCGTGAAATCCTTACACAACGTTGTTGTTGTTGGTTACCAGGACAACAGTGAGACTCGTTATTCGAGGTGATGTGAACTTCTTGATTTCAATTCTGCCAAAAACACTTCAAAAGCACAAACACCAAAAAGTAAAGTTTTCACATTGAAAAGGATTGATACCTGTATTATCACGATTTCACGTTGTGTTACAACATTGATTGGGTGATGGGGTCGCCAAGGTCGAGTGGGCGGGGCCATAACTGCAAACCAATCACACACTGTTTTATCTCTGCGATCGATCAATCAATCAAATCTTGAATGAGCAAATTGCGTCGCCCCCTCCTTTTTGTCCCGCCCTCATATGCAAGTACCACTTTGAAATACGTGACAGAGATAACATGGACATGAGATCAGACTGTTTCAAAAAAACACCCCACTTAGAAAATAAAAGTCCTGCCTTGTTTCCCTCCAGCCAGGCTCTGAACGAGGTGTTTCATGAATTGTGGCATCAAGCTGTGCTTTTACTGAATCATTCATGATTGGCTACCCATCCTGACTTCAACGTGGTGACTCACCTGTCAGGGTTGAAGGGGGCTACCCTGGAGCCGTTGAGCATGACGATCGTGTCTCCACAGGCAGTCACTGCAAACTAACCAGGCAACATGTCACATGCATTGTCGTGACAGCCAGGGTGGGGGGTGCAGAATAGTCGTTATGGGTAATTGACTCTCAGCTGAAAGGTTCTGGGTTTGATGCCCAATGTCTACCTGTAGGCATTGTTAACTGTTAAGATGCCCCCTGGTTAACCCCTGTCTGCTCCTTAACGTCATGCATCTAAATGGTCCCTAGGGGCAAAAGAACGCTAAATGACTCAATATTATGGGACCTTTGAGCGTGTCTCTTATCACTGTGCTGAGTAGTGGAGGTCAAATGCAATGCCAGACATACTGCCACTCTTAAGTAATTAAGTTAGTTTTAGCCTGTGTTGTTGCCTGCTACACCTTTGCGCTCCTAAAACAAGGCTAGTTCCACTGTGGGGGAATCCTTGGCTCTGCCCCCCCCCCCTGCAACATCTGGCAGTTGATAGGATTTTAACTTTAATACAAATTTGACAAATCAATTACAGTCGATTAAAATCCGACAGAAAATGATTGCGTTTTAACTACACAATGCTACACAATGTGACCAAATGCGATATTTGCCATTTGTCAAGTTTGTCATAAATTCTTCTGCAACGTTAGTGTAGAAGAGCCTATTGTTATTTGCAACTCCTGAGTCACCTCTACTACGTGAGTCAGGATACTGTACTGCTGTATGGTGGGTGTGACGGAGTACCTTCTGACATGCTGCTGACTCATCATGGAATTCCCTCGATTGACGGCAAAGTTGAATAAGACCAGAGGGCTCAGAGGCCAAAATAAAATAGCTTCTGGATGGGCGAGTGTTGTTGTGGGTAGGGTGTTTGACTCCCTGCCAAGTGGCTATGATTTGTGTAAGACATGTAAAACTGTGGACATAGTAGGGTTCAACATTGATAGGACAAACAGGAACGGGATCCAATCGGGATCCAGTGGAACAAGTGATCTCCTTCCTCCATACCCCTGTCGGCATAAACCTTTCCAGAGCCATAGATTTGCTTGGGAAGCACATTCTTGGTCTCCTCTGCATCTCCACTTTGCCACAATAGAAGCTAGCAATTCTAGCTATGCACCTCCACTCAGAGCAATAAACAAAGAGCTATTGATTGGGAGTCAGTCAGTGATAGCCTTTCTTCCTCTACTTCTTGTTCCTCCATACAGTAGGTCCCCGAACAAACTCAAAACAGTCCTGAATTAGTGCAACAGTCCTGAATTAGTGCAACAGTCCTGAATCAGTGCATTAACAGTCCTGCATTAGTGCAACAATGAGATTTCACACATCCGTGCACATAAATCACTGAGCGCACACATGAAGTGAAGCAGCATGCAACTGACGGCCTTCCGCGCACACGATTGCCGTCTCTGCTCTCCTGCTCAAAAAAGTGTTTTCCTGCTCGCTCAGATGTCTTCTTTCCTGGCACAGTGGTGCTCTTTTTTGGACTGAGTAGGCGGAGCCAGCCATGGCCAAACGTGATTGGTTGCTCTAACCACAAATCACATTTTGATGTGGATTCATTTTAGGGACATGTTTCTATTTTGTTCTTAATACTATATATAAAGATATATATATATATATATATATATATATATATATATATATATATATATATATATATATATATATATATCTTATGTCTGTTTCTCTGTTTGTTGGTCTGATTGTCCATTTGTTCATTTTGCACCGCAGGTCTGAGAGGACTGCAATTATATCTGTGCTATATGCCTGCCATGTAGCACACTTGACAACAAAGTTACTTGAACTTGAACTTGAATTTGAAGGGGAAGTACACGACTATCATTCCCCTGCACAGAGTACTTTCTTAATATTCCCAGACACGTACAATACCAATCCGAGCCTGTCTCAAAACCCTGGATGCATGCTGACCGGGGGGGGGGGGGGGCTTCTGCCCCACCGCGGGGCACATCACAGCTCCTTCCGCGGCTGCAATGGCTGAAACGCTCTCGCTCAGTACCAGAGACGAGGTTGCATGCATGCATCACTTGATGCCTCAAACGATGGGGAAATAGGGTCCAGGTGGTACAATGCCAAAGTTCTCCTTTAAAATTGCCCTGTAAAGAACTGTGTGAGCTGCTTTGCGGTGCTCCACAAGTGAAGCTATGCTTCTCTGGATATCTAAGGGGGCCGATACGTTGTGAATCCACCGCGGCGTGATGACACACCTCAGCGGACGCCCTGCTCCAGAAGGACTTCATCGTTTGGTTCTCACAAGAATTCCACGCCGGACACCCGGAGGTGTACGTGTCTGAAACGAGACGGACAGTGAGGGAGACCGTGAGAATCGAACCGGCTTTCCACGACACACACCTGCGCCGGCCTGTGGTGTTTCGACTGCGAGTCTCACCGTTGCTCCCCTCCTTCCCACACCAGGTCAGTCCGTCCAGCACAGATCCCAGCAGGGTGTCTTCCGCTGTCTGGTAGCATCCCTTTGACACCTTGTGGGCCACCTCCTTGGTCCCGCTCCAAAACATCACCTGGGACACACAACGCCAGCAGCATGTGAATGCAGTCCGATGCGCCAGGGCCACAGGGCCTGCTCGCTCTTCTTCTGCAATGGTGACAAACATGTGGAACGTTCTCCTGCTGGCTCTCATCATGGCATCCTCCTCCACTAACTCACCACTCCTCATGTGTAAGCAGTGTGGCAATAGGCTGACAAATGATGAGCGATGAGGCTCATATTAAGGAGTAAGAGATATACCCTAAAAACGAACAAAACGTTGCTTAGAAATGTCAACTTTCAGAAGGTCCATTTTGCCCATCTCTCACTCTGATGAGTGCTGACACTTGTTTTGTTCAAGTCTGTGTTAGCGCCACTTTGTTACAGATGGAGAACATCTGTACAAACTCACGCAGAACACAAAAATAAAAGTCCCCTGTGGGACCTCACCTTCTATAAGTACCCTTTTTAAGTACTTTCTGGTACACGCTGGTTTGCATGCATTCTAATGATAACATAAACTCATCAAATACAATACGTTGATTCAAGTACAGCCACTCGCCGCTCCACTTCACATAAACGGCCTACATCTGTGTACAGCCTACCGGTTACCTACCTGGGGCAGCCGCGGCCTACTGGTTAGGGCTTCGGACTTGTAACCCGGAGGGTTGCCGGTTTGAACCCCGACCAGTACGAATGGCTGAAGTGCCCTTGAGCAAGGCACCTAACCCCTCACTGCTCCCCAAGCGCCGCCCTCGGGATTAGTGTGACTCACCATCACTGTGTGCTGAGTGTGTTTCACTAATTCACGATTGGGTTAAATGCAGAGACCAAATTTCCCTCACAGGATCAAAAGAGTAATTCTAGTTAGCAACGTTAGCAACAGGGCGAGGACGTTCACCTTGTTGCACATGGGCTGTAGAGGCGCGGCGGATATCAGGTGATCGTAGGCCTCCATCGGGACCCGGCACGGGTCGCGGCCCACGTACGCTTGCGTAAAGGCACTCCAGATCTTCACACAGTCGGTGCTTCAAACAGACAACAGAGACAAGTTAGTCTTGTGGACTAAAGGCGGCCCATGGGACCCTTGGGCTCAACTTACACGCTGCAGGGAATAACACCTAAAAAGACCACACCTGATAATTATGCAGTAGGACATTTTAGGCCAATTGTTTGTATGTGTGTGTGTGTGTGTGTATTGTTTTATATGTATTGACACGAAGCAAGAGATTAGGTCACTCTGGGATGATAGGTCAATTTTTGATATAGGCCCGCAGATAAGGTTGCAGACAGGAACAACTTTCCACGATTAATTAAACGGCGCCACCGCACAGCTATCTGGACCGGATAAAAAGGAGGCACGCCCAGTCAGAGCCCCAGGCAGAGGTACTGGTTGGCTTCTCAAGTTGGCTTCTCTAATTGTTTTCTCTAGTTGTGTTTCAAAGCTTGCTAGACTGGAGCCCTGGAAGCCTCCCCCAGTCGGCGCAATGCACGTGGCTGAAATCTTGTTTACTGACTGATAACAATCACAACAGTCACCAGACATGAATAATCAAGTCGAACACCAAACAAAGGCTGGACCTGGCCGCTCTCTTTGGTGTGTCTTACTCCAGAAAGAAAGCCCGTTTTTTAACTTGTATTAGACTCTGCACCCCCCCTGGAGCCCGACTATAGGCGGCGCTATTAATAGGCTTTTAGAAAATAAAATAAAATCATCACAAAAAACGAAATAAAATAATAAAATTGTGTTGTTTTTTTAATTCTATTTTAGAAAGAGGTGGGAAATACATTAAAACACGCATTTTTAAGGTAGGCTATTATCTATGTCGATTTTTTTTTTTTTTTTTTTTTGCGTCATTACGTACGCACGGCGTAGCTACAATGCATTGCTTCTTCAATGCAAATTGCAAAATGTGTAGATGCTGTGTTAAACTGTGATGCTGATGGTGCTTCAGTAGGCCTACTGATGAAACAATATGCTTCCACTCTCTCCGTCAACACTGATCTTGCCCACGCCGAAATGGTCATGGTGAAAATGAGTTCAGGTGGTGCAAGCAACTCTGGAAAATCTAAAAGCCGCTGCCTTGACTGGATTTTACCCAAACTTCACCAAAGTGCTTAAATTGGCACTGTCGCTTCCAGTCGGGACCGCGACGTGTGAGCGCACATTATCAGCGATGCGGCGGGTGCGCAACTGGCTGAGGACAACTATGGCACTTCGTTATCGAGGGATAACGAAGATTAAACCTGAAGAAATAGTTGAGAAATATGACACAAAGGCCCCACATTAAGGTAAGAATCCATCCATCCATTATCGTAACCGCTTATCCTCTACGAGGGTCGCGCGGGGGCTGGAGCCAATCCCAGCTGCAACGGGCGAGAGGCGGGCGAGAGGCGGGGTACACCCTGGACAGGTCGCCAGCCTATCACAGGGCTAACATACATAGACAAACAGCCATTCACACTCACATCTGTGAGGCGACAGTGCTAACCACTGCACCACCTAGTTCTTACCAGGTAAGAACTAGTTCTTAGGTGGTAAGAACTAGTTAACTAGTTAACTAGTTAACTAGTTCTTACCACCCTAGTTCTTATTGGTAACTTGGTAACTTCCTGGTAGCTTCCCCATAGCGCCGCCTATGCCGACTAGGCTACCTACCCTCCCCTCACACACTTCGGTAGAGTTGGAAAGATATTCACAGATTCGGACTTCCGGGATTAATAAGTCTGAGACGAAACGTTGTTCAAACACAAATGATGCCTCTTTCACATCGTAACAGCATAGACTACGAGCTACAAGAACCAAAAACCCGTTTTTTACAAAAGCAAGCCGTCCTCCGAGCTGCACGGATATCTCTACGTGCAGCCGGCGGTCAGACGAGTGCGCAGGGACCGTCTGCAAATTGCAATTCCATGAAAGACACTGCAAACAAAAATCAATATTTTTATTGGAACTCCATTGTTATACAGTATAATGACTCCAAAATCACTCCACACATCAACAGTCTCCTCGTGGTCAGACTACAACAGTTGTTTTGGAGAAAACAGGTTTTGCATAATTTTGGTGATTTTTTATTGAGATGTATCATTAATAACTTCAATATCAATCAATAACTCCACTGTTATACTGTATAATGACTCCAAAATCACTCCACACATCAACAGTCTCCTCGTGGTCAGACTACAACAGTTGTTTTGGAGAAAAAAGGTTTTGCATAATTTTGGTGATTTTTTATTGAGATATATCATTAATAACTTCAATAATAATCAATAACTCCACTGTTATACTGTATTGAGTATATATTTACTTTCTCTTAATATAAATAAAAGTTTTGCCTGTCCCTCTTTTCCTATAGGTCTTTTAATTTAAAGAAATGGGAAGAGTGAAAAAGGGAAGCAAAGCCCATAGAAAAAACCTGTGGGGAATTTCAGGAGGACTGCAAGCTCTGGTGACTACCCTGAGGAGTGTCAATATTGAAAATAGAGACACCAGTTATTCTTCTGCCATTTGGTCAGAAGTTTCTCTGAAATTATTTGGAGAAGATGAAAGTAAAAACCGACATTGGTTGTGGGTCATTTGGACAAATAATAGAAAAGGGGTGAGGGTTTTTTTTGAAAAAGAAAGTGAGTCAAACATTACTGAAGAAAAGCATCAGGAACAAGTAGAAGATGGACAAGAGGGTGAGCAGGAAGCAAATGATGAAGAGACAGAGGAAGAAAACCAAAAGGAACGAGTAGAAGATGGACAAGAGGGTGAGCAGGAAGCAAATGAGGAAGACACAGAGGAAGAAAACCTAAAGGAACGAGTAGAAGATGGACAAGAGGGTGAGCAGGAAGCAAATGAGGAAGACACAGGAAGAAAACCAAAAGGAACGAGTAGAAGATGGACAAGAGGGTGAGCAGGAAGAAAATGAGGAAGACACAGAGGAAGAAAACCAAAAGGAACGAGTAGAAGATGGACAAGAGGGTGAGCAGGAAGCAAATGACGAAGAGATTTTATGCAAGCGGGCATAGCTATGATAAAAATATATATGATGAAAGTTAAAATTACACATTTTTTAAGATCATGTCTAGTTCATACACAGTTGTCTCACCATCCACACAGATGGCCAAGATGACAGTTATGGACTTCCCAGACATCCCAAAGCAATTTCACATCAAGAGTTCAAAAAAATCTCTTCAAAAACTTAGAAGAGAAATGGCTGAGGAAATACTCCAAGGATCTGGTATCTTTCTAGATATTATATGAATCTGTTTAGTACTTCTTATTCATTTAATAACATACCCACATACATGTGTGTGTGTGTGTCTGTCTGTCTGCGTGTGTGTCTGCGTGTATCTGTGTTTTCAGTTTCAAAGGATGACTTCTGCTCCTTCTGTGGAAGTGAGAACCAGCCCAATACTGCTGCTAATCCTATCTGGGTAAGACTGATTTATTGTCATAAAACATGAATAAATACTCTCAATCGTGGACAATTAGGCAATTGCAATGATTACAAAAACCCAATATTATATATGCAATTCATTACAGCTAACACTTTGTTCATGTATTTATTTCTATGTAGATTCAGTGTGGAACATGCAAACGATGGTTCCATACAGATTGTCTGGGGATGACCGCAGATGCAATACCCAGTGAAGATACTGCATGGTATTGTGTCTTATGTAACACCTCAAACTAAAGTGAGTGAAGGTGCATCTGGTTAGCTCTTACCAGAGATAGGAAGGTTTAGGTCTGGAGAGTACAGATATCCCTGAAAAGGAAGATTCCCATCTATTTTTTTCGGTTATATTTCTGCATTTTTTTTCCCATTTATTAACTGACCTGTCATTTCATGCCCAGTCACCAGTCAGCAATCAAACAAAAACAACACCCCTGCCCCCCCTTGTACAGAGAAGCTGTGTGGACCCCAGTGCTGTGTCGTCTGAGGTCTGTGTGTGCAGTAGTGAGCCAGTGAGTGTCTTATTGCTTCAAGGCCTTGATGAGTGGCTGTTTGACTTCATGGAAACATTTGTGGTTATCATTGTTATTAATTATATTCTTAATGGGCTAGAAAAAAACTAAAAAGTTTAAAGCTTTTAAATCTGTATTTGAAAAAGTAGTCGCTTTCCGGCTCACATTGGAAGCAGTGCCAACATATCAGCATATAAAAACATGTAAACATATTCTTAAAAAAACATACAAACGAGCGGGAAAACAAAAGACAAAATCACTTGAAGAATGGTGTATTCTTAAGTTTTAGAGCTAGCTGAGAGTCTTAACTATAGTTTTTGTTGTTTCTTTAAGTCTACATCTAATATATTCTAATTGTTCTACATTTTTACTTCTAATGATTGATTTGCTTGTTGCTTGATCTGACCAAATTCTTCTGATCTTTGATTTAACTTTCTTGTCTGACATTGATCTGAGTTGTCGTTCTCTTTCTGTTCAATTAAATACACTGTTTCCTGCAACATCCAATTGCCTGTCTTTGGTGTCGTGCTTTTGGGTTTGTTCCTATTTTTCAGTCTGTGTTGTCCAAAACAGCTGTTGTAGTCTGACCACGAGGAGACTGTTGATGTGTGGAGTTATTTTGGAGTCTCAATACAGTATAACAGTGGGGTTATTGATTGATATTGAAGTTATTAATGATATATCTCAATAAAAAAATCACCAAAATTATTCAAAACCTGTTTTCTCCAAAACAACTGTTGTAGTCTGACCACGAAGAGACTGTTGATGTGTGGAGTGATTTTGGAGTCATTATACTGTATAACAATGGAGTTATTGATTAATATTCCCAATAAAAATTCACCAAAATTATATATAAAAAAAAAACATTTTCCCCAAACAACTGTTGTAGTATGACCATGAGGAGACTGTTGATGTGTGGAGTGATTTTGGAGTCATTATACTGTATAACAGTGGAGTTATTGATTTTTGTTTGCAGTGTCTTTCATGGAATTGCAATTTGCAGACTGTCCCTGCGCAGTCTGACCGCCGGCTGCACGTAGAGATCAATGTTATCCGTGCAGCTCGGAGGACGGCTTGCTTTTGTAAAAAACGGGTTTTTGGTTCTTGTAGCTCGTAGTCTATGCTGTTAGGATGTGAAAGATGCATCATTTGTGTTTGAACAACGTTTCGTCTCAGACTTATTGATCCCGGAAGTCCGAATATGTGAATATCTTTCTAACTTTACCGAAGTCCCTCACTTATACTGTAAATGGAAGCTGCATGGTGTTATCTTCTGAATTGGTCCCTGAGCTGCCAAAAAGTAGGCTGATGTACCGTGAAGCTCTCGGGCTGAACGAGGTCAAGTTTAGGTCCAAGTCTTCAACCTGCCCCCAAGATCCCCCCCAGCACTTAACCTCTCCTCCTCCGCACACCCACACTGGTTACCGTGAGGCTGCTTGAATCCGAACCAAGTCACTTGGTGTGAACGGCTCGGAACCATCCGACATGTGTCACGCAGCATCCTACATACGACTGCACTACGCTCCGTGACTGCCAAGTGGCTCGCTCCCTCCCTCGTTAGGTGAGATCGCCTAGCAGCCGCTCAACAAAATCTCGATTGTTTGCCGTCCTTGGCCCCACAATGACCTCCCCACATCAAGACAGCTGAAAGAATATCTTCCGCCGCAGGCTGAAAACTATTCATCTATTCTGACCGCATCTTGGTGAATTAAAAGTGAAAAAATATATACATAGGATTAAAAAAAACATATAGCCTATATAGCGTACATCGTTGCCATTAAAATCAGTTGCTTTGCTTTTTTTGTGAATTATTATGTAGGCCTACTTAAATTATTCGTGCACTTTTTGGGGGGTATATCTTATTCACTGTGTGTGACTTTGCACAAAAGTTGCTGCAAAATAAATTGAACGGAATGGCATCTAGAACGCTAACAAACACAATAAAAGAAAAACAATATCGATACAATATAATACAATGTACAATATAGGCTACATACAATATAATTGTGTGTCCATAATGTATATAATAATATAAAGGAAAAACGTTGGCTACCTTTTGTTCCCCGCAGTCCACTTTTCACATTTCCCAATGAACGTGGCCCTGAATGCGTCTGTGGTCTTGGAGGTTCTGTTGCTGAGGACCACCACCGTGACCACGACCACGACCACCAGAACCGCCAACGCGCAACAGCCGATCACAATCAGGCGAGTCTTCCGCCGCCTCTTCCCACCGCGACTGTCAGATTCCATCAAGCCTGCGCTTCTACTTTATCCCGTGCGATATCTGGGAACGACGCAGGCCGGCGGCAGGTGTTTCCACTCCGTAGCACTGGACAACTACTTGTCCTGTTTCTTGTCTGTTGCTTTTTTCCCCCTCGCTCCCCCTTGCTCCGCTGGTTGCTTCTTGCAGTCTATTTATGGGGGACGCGCGCAGCGGACAGACGAGCGCAGAAAAAGCGCGCACACGGGTGGCGCGCCGCCCGTCTTCAGGTTACTACAGGCGCCCGCGCAGGTCGAAGTCTTCAGTGGTGGTTTTCCTAGCCTACATAGATAACTAAACCTGCACATGGGTTGAAGACAGAAGGCATGTGTAGGCCTACACTGCGTAGTTAACACCGGATTTTAATGAACGCTGCACACCTGCCGTGCTCCGCAGCACGCTGTGTCCAAGGCTACAGATCAACACGTAGGGCTAGTATAAAAGCACCGCTTACTGACCAATCAAATCTCTCGGAATCGCCGTTCCCAGAAAATCCCGAGGACCTTGGGCCGTGAATGATACGATTCATTATTTTTCATGGTGGCGAGTACATATAATCTCAAAGACATTATCTGTTGTTATACGCCTTTTCAGCACATACATAGGCTATAGGCCTCCAACAAAGACTGCAGCACTAAAAGCCCTGCACTTGACATTATTCTCTATTTTACCCCTTCCCCTTCCCCCCTTAGTTTTGCGCGTGCACGTGAGACGAAGGGCTATCTCAATTCTCATTTCGATCGAGGGGTAGGGTAATGGGCTAGGGGTAGATACCCCTTAAAACCAAGTTCGGGAGCTTAATTGAAACCAAGGGGTAAAGGCACTCTGTTTCAAGGGCCAAGATGTAGGGGAAGGGGCAAGGGGGAGGTGGAGGGGTAAAATAGAGAAATGAGATTGGGCCTAAAGACATGGTTTTATTTCTGTTCTCCATTTGCTCCCAAAACCACGACCGGGGTTGCGGCTGAAAGGATAAGGCTTACATTGATTCTCACGCCATAAAAAAATAAACTAAGCTACACATTAACCAATGGAATACACAATAATTGTGTTTAGATCTACTTGTGCCTTAATTATGTCGCAGCGATACTAATAGGCATGCTATTTTGCGCGTTTATGACCTCAATATCTGACCAGCTTTCTTTCCTGCACCTGTGTTGCTTTTAGCCGATAGCATTTTTGAATTATTCCTATTGGTTTAATTGGTGTTGCAGTTTGCTCACCTTGGGTTGGTACGTGCGGCTCTGGTACACGTGTCCAGTTTGTCCAGATTGGTCATGTGGGGCAAACACCGCCCCTTTTGCGTGAACGTGCTCAGCTAGATTCGGAAAATGTGGGCTGATTATTGATTAACTGTGTTTGTGTGTGTGTGTGTGTGTTTGTAAGATGTTATAGCAACTAGTGGTGAGGCTGCAGATTGCAACTAAATGAAGCGGTCATTGATTGTCGCTATCTGCGCAGTTGTATCACAACAGTTTCGTTTTGGAACCAACTTCTCCAAGAGCGATAGCTTTAGTCATCAAACAGGGAAACAACCTGAAACCCAAGGGCTCCCAAGCATGGATGTTTTCAAGAACGCACACCCACTTCACTTCATCATAATCTGTGAACTGCCATTTGCTACACTGTTTTACACACAAATAGCGTGTGAAATTCCATGCCGATTGCATTTTCGAATTGCATGGGATATTTTGTTGATAGGATGGAGCATTCTTGTCTTCATTGGGTAAATTTGAGAGAGAGTTAAGTTCCTAGGAGACTTATAACCGCTGTTTGCACAAAGGTCGGTAATCACAACTCAACACACACACACACACACACACACACACACACACACACACACACACACACACACACACACACACACCTCTGTGTCACCACTCTCAAATCCAGGCCAACAGTGCATCATACTTAATCATTAGTGTGTCCTTCACTCAGTTGCTGCACTGACAGTCAGTGGCTGTCAGTGGCTGTCCCGTTTCCCTTAGGGGATTAATAAAGTTTTATCCTATCCTATCCTAAATATGTAAATATTAAATGAAATATTATTTGTTATTATTATTTGGCTGTAGATATTCTATATATTTCTAATATTTATTTATTAAAAATTATTTATTATAAAAATATATTTCTCTATGTTTCTTTTGTTTGATTATTCATTTTATGTAATATATTTCTGTGCTCTCAACGCCTCAATGAAACTCTGCCCAAGCCACTCAGTTCCAGTGGCCAAGAGGAATGAGGAAAGAGGAATGTGGCCATTGAGTCTTGCAAACATGTCTGTGCTCTCCTGTTTAAAGAAGCAGCGCGGTATGGGGGGGGGGTCAACTCCTGTGGTGTAGCAAAGGATCATGACACTCGACAAGCGCATCAATGGAGAACGAAGAATGTCAGCATTTACATTTACATTTAGAGTAAGAAGGTGAAACATTTCATTGCTGCTAATACAGTAAGAAAGTCACCAGAACAAGTTTCAAGCATTTCAATTGCTAGGTTAACCATTGCTAGCCTGCACGATATCAGCAAAATGTGCTATGTGCGATCACACTGTTCAATATTGCAATGACGATATGACTTGCGATAAATAAGAAAAGAATAAAAAATGAAATAAAATTTTGGTGATGGTGAATACGTCAGTATGAATTTAAACAAATTTGCATATCGTGACGTCACTGACTGCGTCTCCAACCCGTAAAAGTTTAGTGGTCTCCTTGACATCAGTCGACACGTCACATTATAGCGGTGTCGAGATATTTCAATGCATTTTGTTATGTAGGATTATTGCTACGGTGCGTTAAGCCGTATAACTTTGAACATTGACCGCAAACATTTTCTTTAGGCCTACTGCAGCCGCAGCCATCAGAACAGACACGCACGAACCATTGAAGAAATGAAGCGAATATAAAAAAATAACGTAGCCTACGTGTTTATGTGATATTCGCGATACTTACTAAAATATAATTAATAGGGTTTTATTGTAGTTGCATTAGTTGTTTGAAGAGCAAAAAAAACAACAGTCGGTCTTAACGCAAGTTTACAACCATCAAGTCGGTCGGACTAAAAGGGGAAAAAAAATATTCGGGTCGTCCTAAATTGACGGGGTCGGTCGGGTTACGGCCAACAGATATATCTTTAAGGATGGCCCGAGTGTGCGTGGCAAACTTATCACATTACAGACCAGCTTTTGCGATGTGTTTATCGCAAACATTCACATCTCGTTGACGATGAAAATTTGATTAATCGTGCAGGCCTAATTGCTAGTATACAACATTACAAAGCAACAACAACAATCCTGCAACTCCTTCTATATATATATATATATAGATACCCACTCTGGAAAAAAAAAATTGCACTCTAACGTTCCGTTCCCTCGCTGGTCGTGAGAAGGGTTCTGGCAGTTGACCAATAAGCAGCGGTTCACCATTCCACCATGTTTTTCAGTTGAATATGATATAAACACAACTGAGTCTGCTAGATCCCACTTAATCTAGACACTGCGCATTTAACAAATTGATGAAACATGACCATGACACTTGCTCTGCGTGGTTGTGGTTCTGAAGCTATAGTGAAGCCAGCTAATGGAAAGACATCCTGGGTTTGTTGAGCTTGCTCTGAAATGTAGGACCCAGGGGCCAGATTCACAAAATAATCTTAAGAAGTTCAAAAAAATTGTAGTTACAAAGATTTTTGTTCTTCAGAGACTTGAATCTGCGCCCGGGAATCTAGATTATATGAAGTCACATTAAAGACTTTTGACAATAGAAATAGAAAACAAGCAACTGTCATTAAAAAGAGAAAGAGACATAAAGTGTACCGGTCAAAATCCATTTACTGGACACTTTCATTCAATGGAACTTTTAAGGAATTGAGTGAATATTAGATCCAAGTCATTAAGGCTCATGTAGGGGTTAGGGCATCTTGCATACTTTCAGCAGACTGCGGTTATTGGGGTATTGGGGGGAACCCACAACCATTTGGCTGCAGATCAAACTGGTCTGGGTTCAAACACCAATGACATTGGCAGTCTACCCATAGTCAATAGGAAGTTCTTGGTAAAGTTATTATTCTCTTGGAGTCCTACTGTTTAAATTGCTGCCAAACAGAATCTCCAGCACACATTATGTACACTAGGCCCTACATCAGGGGTCATCAACTACATTTGTCCGAGGGCCAGGATTTGTCTCGGCAGACATTGTGAGGGCCAGATGCTTTTGTAAAATAAAATAAATTAACAAAATAGTATATATAGCCTTTATCAGTGTTAACAGACTCACATTACATGTATGGCAGCAAGCCACTAGGGGGGTGAAAGCCATATTTTAGCGATACTTTTTCCTCTTCACTATGCTATTCCTGAATTCAGAAATATTCTGTGGGCCGCGGGCCCGCCAGTTGACGTTCAGTGCCCCCACGTTAATCATTTGTATGTTTTACTTTACACTCATATTTAATTTGCGGTGGAGAGTGCAGCGTATCATCCCGCGCCGCACTATGTTGCGTGGCGTCCCGTGGGAGTGCAGACCTCTAGCTCAGAGCTCAGAGCCCAATGGGAGGAGAGCCCTGGGCCTTGCTGGAGGCTGGAGAGACACGTCTGGCAGGACGGGTCCCGGGGGTTCTGGACACACTGCAGCATCTTCAGCGTCCTGTGGGCAAGAATCAAACAGCCACACTAAAAACAATACTGCAAAGTGCACGGGACAGTCCACTCGACGCTCTCACTTTAGATACTACGTGATTATTGAAGCGATGAACCGTTACTGTCGAGGTAAACATTATCGACCAGGTTGATAATGGTTACCTCTATGGTCATCTGCGTTAACATTTCCTTTCTCTTCTTCATTATTGTCTTGTTCTGTAATCCTACTGCTGTCACACCAACTCCCATCTGGGATCAATAAATGTATAAATTCATATATACCTTATGAATAATATATTTAAGAAATCATGGAGAAGCCATGGTGTATATTCACAGCTAGATCCATCAATGTTCCCCTTTCACTCACAATGAGTAATATCTGGTCAAATCTGGAGGAAAACATGCAGCATTTTAAGTGTGAATTGTCTTTCAACCTACAAGTCATTGTCTGTGCAGGTCCATTTGAATCCCCGGGACTGAAGGATCTTGATCAGCTCCACGATGGAACCTCGATCACATGACTCTCTGTTGGAGGGAACCTCAAAGTCACAGATGTTCTTCGTGTGCTCCTCTGACATTCCTCCATTCAGGAAGAGAGGGACATCCACTCGGTCATCTCAGAAATCTCAAGGCCATGCTACGTAATGAACTGAATGTCATTCTTTTTCATGTCAAACATCTCAATCATGTACACGTTTCTGTTGTTCCTCACATGAAGGGTCCTTGTAGGTTGGACATCACCTTGATGTTGACAAACTCCACCATTCGAGGATTAAGGCTGTTCAATTCAATGCTTCCAAACATGCTGGGACACACAAGAGGCAGTCACACAATTAGAGATTGCGTGTTTATCGTACACAATGGAATCTGCTCTCAAAGGGTGAGAGGTCTTGTTACCTTTTCCTATTGAATGCAGAGTGGATAGATCCATTCAGTAGGACTGTAATGTTGCCACAAGCTGTTTCTGCAAACTGTAAAATAACAGCTGAATGAAGTCACTTTATTCTTTCATCCTTTATGTGTTATCAGTCTACATATTGAGCTAAGCATTATATCTGTAATCTACCAACATAGCTCACCATTCAAACAGTCTTTAAACTTAATGGTTAAAGGTTAAAAGTTTGACTTTTGTCTAATCAAGTAGTGTGTCATATTTATTTTTCTTCTAATCTACCTTATACATGTATCTGTGTGATTATGTGATTCTACTTCATTGATATTGTAAACACATTTCATTTCTTGCTCTTTCCTGTCTTTTGTGCTCTTTCTCAAGGTGTTGTAATGTTTAGTGTCAGCTGTGTGTAAACTATGTGTAAACATGTGTATGTTTGTTCTTCTTGAGGTTGTTTGCAAGGAATGCAAGTTACGAGGTCAGAGATGCAAAGAAGTCAGCTGTTGTCACAATAGCTTTGGGCACAGGGGGTGCCTGACTGTAAAGATGATTATCAGAGAAGTAGTATTTAAACTCTGCATCAGGACAAGGCTGGCAGAGTGTTCTCAGAATTTGGCCACAGAGGCTCTCTCAAGATTCAGACCTTTTTGACACTGTTCTACTTTGTAATAAACCCTTTTTAATATACAAGTGGGACATGTCAGCGGTGGTTTCTCCTTTTCCTCAACACATCAAGATACCAGTGTATTCCTTAATTATAGTGAGCTTTGGAATGCTTAACCTTTGGGTTCAGTTAATGTGCCCTGAGAAGCCCTTTGAGGATGCAAGCGTGAGAACACAGGCTGTACAAATACCTTGAACTTGACTTGACTTGTTTCACCTGGTTAAGCACTGTGTATTGCAAGGAAGCACGAGAGTAATAGTTAGTTCTACTAATTGACTGATGCGCTGCCTACATGCTGAGACGCCCGACTCCACAGTGAGTAGACCGGGTGGTGAGGACATGTCGACCATTCTGGACAAGATTCGAAATCAAATCCTGTGGGGGGGGGGGTAAATAAATACAGAGAGACATGAAGACCTAGAATTGTGCTGTCGACCGGCGCAGTGAGATGACCCCCTCAGAACAAGGCTTCAGAGAAACCCTGAACTCTGAAGGAGCGCGGGTATTTTGGGGTGCCGTGCGCATTCGGCAACGGCGACAAAACGGCGAAAAAACCGTCGACGCGAATCAAGGCATGGACTTCACATGTGGTTTTGTAGTGCATCATTGTTCAGAGTTCATCTGAACCCTGCATAATATCCACACACACACACACACACACACACACACACACACACACACACACACACACACACACACACACACACAAACACACAAACACTCACACACACACACACACACACACACACACATCCCAACATATTAACCCCCCCCCCCAAAAAAAAAAAAAAAAGCAACAAAAAAAACAAACAAACACCCTCATGCTCTTGTATGTTGTACATCTTGGCACTTTGTAATTGCTCTTTGTAACTTGGCACTTAGCCAGAGATGTTGTACACTAGCAATGGTTAACCTAGCAATTGAAATGCTTGAAACTTCTGGTGACTTTCTTTCTGTATTAGCAGCAATGACATACACCACATGTATTCACACATGATGGAAGGATGGATGGACAGACAGCTGGATAAACCGATGGACTAATAGACAGAGGAATCCATACATGGATGAACAGTTGAATGGAGCACCCACACCCACACCCACTCCACCTGTGTGCTGGTGGTGTCCACACCAGACCAGTTGGTTGAACACATAGCCCACCAGCGTGTCCTCCAGGGTGTAGACGTGCTCCATCAGGGTGGTGTAGGCCTCCATAATCCATCTTGTTTTGCTCCAGAACAGGAACTGGAAACACATATCAACACTTAGTACTATTGTGGTTTGGGGGTTAGGGTGAGGGCTGAGTTGCCATGGGTTACCTGGGGGTTGTGTTAGGAGCTAGGGTTGCGTTGTCGTGGGTTACCTGGTGGCAGGGTGAGTTCTGGGGCAGGATGCTGAACATCTCCTTGTAGTCCTTCACCTGGACGCTGCAGGAGGACTTGGGAGCCACGGCCTCTTCAAACAGCCTCCACACCTCCTCACAGTCACACCTACACACACACACACACACACACGCACGCACGCACGCACGCACGCACACACACACACACACACACACACACACACACACACACACACACACACACACACACACACACACACACACACACACACACACACACACACACACACATACACACACACACAGACATACAAAAGCTGTATTATTGTATTGGTGGTATAAAGATCAATCTTTTCATGAGTTTGACATATGACTCGTTACTAAACCTGAAGGTAGGGTTTATCAGCATGATGTAATTGTAACATCGTCCAATCACGATAGACTTCAGGTTGGGTGTGGTCCCGCCCTCAGATTTCCATCCACCATAGCAGAAGAGAACAATAAACCCTTTAAGTCATAGACAGGGAGACGTTAAACTCCATAACTTCCTCAGATAATATCATGCATCAAAAGAAGTTCTAAAGCAAGTGAATGAATGACAGAAGACAAAGAAGAAAAGAGAAAGAATGAAAGACTCTAAGAACTGAATAAAGACTATATAAATATATCACAATAGAAAGAACTTTGACATTAATCAAGAGGAGCTACTTACAAAAGATTTTGGTGGTCGAGGACAAAGCGGTTTCCATGGCAACCACCTCACCTTTTATCATTCATGTCCACATACTGAAAGGATAAAAATAACTACCAGTTCAATGTGTCTTTGTGTGTGTGTGTGTGTGTGTGTGTGTGTGTGTGTGTGTGTGTGTGTGTGTGTGTGTGTCTGTGTGTGTTTGTGTGTGTGTGTGTGTGTGTGTGCTTGAGCGTGTGTTTGAGCGTGTGTGCATGTATTTGGGTGTATGCGTGTCTCACTCACCAGAACAACAGATAAATAACTCCCCTCATCAACGAACCGACTCACTCACTCACTCACTCACTCACTCAGAATTGCCAACTAAGCAACTCAACCCACAAACCAACTGTCAGTCTGCCTGTCTAACTAAGCAACTCAACCCACACACCAACTGTCAGTCTGCCTGTCCGACTAACCACCTAACTTAACTGCTCTGGGCTCTGTGGTTTGCTGCCCTGAAAGACTCTTCCCCTTGTCCGGAGGGCCACCGAGGGACAGATGAGCCTTTATATGCTGCTGTTGTTTTCAGACTTCGAAGACCGCATGGAGATACACATGACTTCAATTTGGTCGAAATGGGGATGAAGTCAGGGACTTTTCCCAGTGTTGGTCAAAATTAATAGAAATAAAGGGTTTATCTAATATGCTTTCATTGTGAATATGATTGATTTGATATGTCATTGTTTTCTGTATATATGTCGCATGATATAATGATATTCAAGATGCATGTATTCTACATAGTTACTGATGATTATCATGTGATCATAAATCATCTTAAAATGCATTTGACCAATACAAATTTTTCTTATAACCCTACATTAATCTTCTTATTATATTGGCCTAATTTAGACGTTTGTTTTTTTATAAGAGAAAGTTTAACTGTGTTTTTCTTATAAAACATGAATTCTGTGATTGTACTGGCTAACTAACTTCAACTTTGTATATAACTACAAATATTCAGATGGAGAAATAAATACCTTCAAGTGATGACCGTTTCCCTTGGCTTAGATTTAGAGAATCTGCCATCCATTTGTATGGGCGCAGACGTTCTCATGCGATTGACCAATGGTATTGGAAGACGGCCACTGGGTTCATTATGATTGGCCAATGACCATTAGTCACGCCCTTGAAAGGACGTGCGTAGCGTGGTGCGTCAACGAAGCATTATGTTAACGTTCAATGCGTAAATAATCACTTTTATACCCGATAATACAACACTGTATTTTATATTGAAGGTAGGTCAACTCAATTCATATACAGGAAGACCATCAGTCCTGCAGTAATGCATCCATTTGACCAAATGACAACCAGTGAAGCAAAGGCTAACACCAAATGTGATGCTAACTGTTGTACCTGCATTGAGGCCACCGCTGTCAAGTGTTTTATGGCTGTTTTTTAATGCATGTATTGCGATTCAGTCATTCAGTATTGAACCCAGAACCTGACCTTAGTTTACATTATTATTATCAGTACACTGCTATTACGTTGCTTGTACTAGCAGTGTCAACACCAACATTGTTGGTGTTGACACTGCTAGTACAAGTTAGAAGCGTTGTAATTGCCGTAGGCGTTATTAAAACCAGTCCTTCCTGTGCAGAGCAGACAGATCAGCCATGACGGACTCCTGGCAGGAATGCATGGATCACTGTGTGGACATAACCAAACAGGCGGGCAAGGTGGGATGTTCATCCAAATTATATAACTTCATGATCGATGTGGAGTTGACATGGCCTCTCTGTGTGTGTGTGTGTGTGTGTGTGTGTGTGTGTGTGTGTGTGTGTGTGTGTGTGTGTGTGTGTGTGTGTGTGTGTGTGTGTGTGTGTGTGTGTGTGTGTGTGTGTGCGCGCGTGCGCGTGCTTGTACTTTGAAACCTGGCACAGTAGCCTACTGCACCAAAGTGATGCTTCTTGCAGAGCTCTGTCAGCTTTGAAAACACAACAGGGAACACACAGGGAATAATAATTCAATTAAATGTGTGTAGCCTGAAAGTCCTGTTAAAAATGCTTGTTTGTATTACAGTACAAGTATGTACGACAATGTTTAACTAGCATCATTGTTCAGCCAATACCGTTTTGGGGAATACTTCTGTAGGCCTATATCTTCTGCATTCTTTTAAATTCTTGAATCCTTTTTTTTAATTTTTTTTTAAAACTTTTTCAGTTTTTATTACCGTCCTGTCCTTTCTGCTGTGACACCCTAATTTCCAGACCGGCGAATGGAAATGTAATCTAACATGAACTCACAGAGTCAAACAGGCCACCTATTGTCTGCGTTTGCGCCCCCACAGATGGTCAGAGAGGCGCTGGAGAAAGACATCGCGGTCATGGAGAAGAGCTCCCCGGTGGATCTGGTGACGGAGACGGACCAGAGGGTGGAGAAGCTCATCATATCAGCCATCAGGGAGAAGTACCCCACGCACAGGTAGTCACCCTTCCTACTGAACACCGGCAGCACTCACATCTACACTCGTGACACCGCGCCGTTGTTAAGTCCTCATGAACAACAATAAACATTGTGTTGACTTGAACTGTAGCATCACAGCAGGGGTTCCCAACAGGAGGTACGTAGCGTCCCCCTAGGAATGCAAGAGCAGGCTCCACCAGGCACTTAAAGAAGTAAATGCATGTTTAAGTGAGACTGGAAACAGAAGTAGTCCGCATACTGACTGATCATAGTGTCATATTAGTTAAGTCTGGGGGGAAAAAACTCCATTGTGCAGAATAACAGGGATGTACTCTAAAAGCGGTGTCTTTTCAAGGTAAAACACATTGAACATGAATACAACAGCATCATCACACGCTAAAAGGCAGCATCTAATATCGGGATATGTTCACGACTGATGGTACTTTTATTTTACAAAGCTTCATAGGGGAGGAGTCTGTGGCCGCGGGTGCAGCCAGCGTTCTAACCGACGCCCCCACCTGGATCATAGACCCAGTCGACGGCACCACCAACTTTGTCCACAGGTAATGCTGGATACGACTCCTGGCCAGCCCGCAAAACAGTTAGGAAGGTTCACGTCAAGGCGTGGTTTCTGAGGGCCCATCCACACGGAGACGATTTTCGAGTGAAACCGCAAAGGTCTTTTGCGGTTTAGGCCGACCGTAACGATGGATCCGGCGTTTTAGGTGCCTGAAAAAGCACTTTTTTGAAACCAGGTCCCAGGGTGGAAAAGTCCAAAATGTTTCAGGTTTTAAGTCTATGAATGTTCTCATTCATCCAGGTCATGTTTAATCCAGCCAACAATTAAATCGAACGCAGCTGGACTTAGATTTGTCTGTGAAGACGTTTCGCCTCTTATCCAAGCGGCTTCATCAGTTCGTAACGCAGTTACGCGTTACGAATGCGTTATGAACTGATGAAGCCGCTTGGATAAGAGGCAGACGTCTTCACAGACAAATCTAAGTCCAGTTGCGTTCGATTTAATTGTTGGCCGTTTCAGGTTTTGGATTCGTGAGAACACCAGAAACGCAAACGATGATGTCATCGGCCAGAATCGGAGCGAAATAAATGTGGAGGATATGCCTTTAGAATGACTCTAGAAATAAAATAAATAATAAATATGGTTATTTATCTCCTTTTGGACTGGTCTCCACGAATTAACCATTTAATGGGCGGGTAAGTGAAATCACGCTGACCTAACACCGTACAACATTGAATATATATATTCCAAAATTTATCATTTATAGTCTATCCGATTTTCTAATCAGTGCAAACTAGTTTACACCATACAGTCTATGGTTTACACGTTGGGACGCCAGGGGCCGCGAGAGGAAGATGTTGGATGATGTATTGACTGCCTGTGTTTGACTTAAGGCTGGATCGACCGTCAAGTGGTTTAGGTAGTTTCATGTAGTTGGGGGTCTGTCACTTAGGCATACTCTGCAAGATTAAACTGTTTTTCGGTGGATTTCTGTAGCTGAAACAGCGCCACACAAAGGCCTAGAATATGTACTACAGCGTTTCTAGAGCTAGAAGCGGTTCAGCAATGACTCCGTCATTACGGAGAAATGTCTGGCCCCCCTGCCGAGAAAAATGGGGGGGGGGGGGTTAAGATCGTTTTTGAAATCTGGCTTTGTGTGGATGTGGCCTGAGTTCCTAGTTCCAAGTAGACCACAGAGTCGAGACTTAACACTCAGACCATTAACTCGCGGGCTCTCTCGGGATTCCCAACCAACCAGCGCGGCCCATCAGGGAATTAGCTGCTTAATTTCCCCACATACAAGAGTGTCGCAAAACCCACGACACGGGCTTGGCTGTCGGAGGCCTCCCGATCCTTAGCCATTCTCCACATACACATGTGTACATAGGCCTGTTGACCGTACGTCTGTAACCTGTACATACTATCCCGTTAAAGAAATAATGAATAAGATGGGATACATTAATTTTTGTTTTACTTTCCTACCTGAAATGTTGGGCATGGCATCTATGTGAATAACTTGTATTAGTTTGATTTAATTATCATTATTATTATTATGGTAGTATGATATGCCTGTTGGTAGATGATTGACATGTTGTACTGAAATTATTTGTATTACCTGCATTTACGTGGTGATCACGGGAGTAGGTCACCTGATCTAAAGACTATGGGTTTAAAACAAAGACTTATTGTATGGACGGAGCTGGTTATGTTGCATTTTGCTGGGGTGGGGGGGGGGGGGGGGGAATTTGTTTTGTGAGTTATAAGGGTGTATAGTATGAAATTGTTTGTTGGTGAAACTGATACCGTAAGTGGAATAATTTAAGCTCACTAAAGAGACGTCCTTAAATAAATACTGGTTTCCGAATTTCCTTTTTAGTTTATTGTAACGTTCCAGTTATATTCCAAGTTAGTATAGTTTGAATTTGTTACATATGGTGGCCCGTACGGGGGCTCAGTTAGCGGATTTATTTGGAGGACTTTCACTTCTGTATTATCAATTAAGATGAACAACAGCGGAGGCATCTCTGCTGCCGACGGGTCAGCTCACGATCAGACAGATAGCGAGCCAGACCGCCCGATAGACTTTCGCTCTCCTCCGTTCGTAACATTCCGAGAGCCACGGCGGGACGCCGCTGAAGAAGGATTGGATTCGATATTGAATGAGCTGTATGTGTCATCCGGAGACGCGAGTGACCAAGAGGATGAGGTAGAAGGTGATAAACGTCCACCCAATGCATTCGTTAGTGTAGAACAAATGCACGAAATGAACACTGCACTGGATGACATGAGTGGCAATATTAAAGAACTCGAGAATGAATTTAAGAAATCAACTGAAAGTTCCATACGCAGAGAAGAGAACCTGAGAGAATACATTGATGCTGGATTTAAATATGTGCAAAATGATTTTTCACAGGCAATAAGAAGATTAGAACAAGCTGTGTATAATTGTTGTTTGAGGAGAGATGAACAGTGGAGGAAAGAGCTTCAGCGAATGGTGCCAAGTAGGCCTGTCCCACATATAGGAACATCCACACCCAGAGCAGCTGATGCCAGTTCCTCCACCTGGGATAAAAGTGTAGCCCCTGTCTATCACAAGCCACCGGTAAGAATAGAATTCCCCTGTTTTGGTGAGTCAAGGGGAGTGACTGATGTGATCAAGTTTATTGAACGATGTGAAGATTTTTTATCATTGAGACCTCTGTCTGATGCTGATATTATGGCCACCCTTTCATCTGTATTAAAGGGCCCCGCACACAGCTGGTGGATTGCTGAAAGAGCAAAAATTAAAAACTGGGTTGAATTCAAGAGAGAAATTCAAGCAGCATTTCTCCCATCTGACTATCTCACGGAAGTGGAAGAGCGACTTAAGGAGATGGTGCAGACCCCCGGCCAATGCCTACGCGACTTTGCTTATGACTATCGAGCCCTGTGCCTAAAGTGGAAGCCAGACATTCCAGAAGCAGAGTTAGTGCGCCGCATATTTAACAACTGCAATCCTGCGCTTTCAGGCTGTCTTAGGGGAACAGTGCAAACCGTCAGTGACATGGTGAGAGTAGGTTCAATGGTAGAAAAAGACTGGGCCAACAAGAAAGAATATTGGAACAGAGTGAAGAACTGTCCTCAGTCTAAACAAGAGGCTGAAAAGACACCATGACAACGCTCAAAGGATGGCGCAAACATGGTGCATCTGCTGGTGGTCCCCATTGCAGTCAGAAACTCTAAAGGAGAGGCATTGGTGGACACCGGATGCACTTTGTCTTTAATGAGAGAGAGTCTATGGAAAACATTAGGCATTGCTGCTCAGAAACCTACTCCATGTGGAGCACAAACATTTGTGCTTGCAGATGGAAAATCCCATGATGCGCTGGGAAAGGTCCTGCTAGTGTATGACTGGCATGGATCTCATTGGTCCTTAGAGACTTATGTGATGCGAGATGCTGACCTAGCTTTCCCTCTTATTCTTGGTCTTGATTTCCTTACCAAGACAGCAACTCAAATCAACATGGCTGACCAGACCTATGGGGTGAAGACACCAGGTAATGTGGCTTTTCATCCTTTCCTCCGACATCCACCAGACTCTTTGAATTGGTCCCAAATGAAACTTTACATGGCGCAAACTAAGCCTTCGCCTACCACAATGCATGTGTTGCCATGGGGTGATACCCTTCCATCTGAATTGCTCCCCCTGGTGGAGAAGTGGCCAGCTGTTTGTACTGATAAAGTTGGAAGAACACAAGTGATTAAACACTCAATTCCTACCACTGATGAAGTGCCATTGAGGTGCAGGACTTACAGAGTGTCGCCTATGAAAAAAACCATAATTAAAGAACATCTGGATAAGATGCTGGACGACGGGGTGATTGAACCCTCAGACTCTACCTGGTCTGCTCCAGTAGTTCTTGTCAGTAAACCCGAAGGCTCATTCAGATTCTGCATTGATTACCGTAGGTTGAACACCAAGACGCAGCTGGATGCATACCCCATGCCTATAATCCATGAAATCTTAGAGTCGCTACATGGAGCATCAGTGTTTAGCACTCTGGACCTGAAGTCAGGTTATTGGCAAGTGATAATGGAGGAGGACAGCAAAGCCAAAACTGCTGTAGCCACACCGTTTGGGCTGTATCAGTTCAGAGTGTTACCTTTCGGTTTAAAAAACTCAGCTGCAACTTTTCAACGACTCATGGAGAAGGTACTTGGAGAGTTGCGAGGGATAATATGCTTTGTGTATATCGATGACATCATCGTGTTTTCCCCCTCTCACGACCAACACCTGCAAGATCTTGAAGCTGTTTTCAACAAACTCCAGTTGGCAAACTTGACCCTCAATATGAAAAAGTGTCACTTCTTCCAGCCTCAATTGAAGTTCCTTGGACACATTGTGTCCATTAGAGGAGTGGAAGTGGATCCAGGAAAGACTAGCGCTGTAAGGGAGTTCCCACCCCCTACCAATGTAAAAGAGCTACAGAGTTTCATAGGGATGGCGGGGTGGTATCACAAATTTATACCTCGCTTTGCAGACATAGCAGCACCTCTTAACTGCCTGAAAAAGAAAGGAGTCCAGTGGCAGTGGACTCCTGACTGCCAGCGTAGCTTTGAGTGTCTTAAGCAAGCCCTGCAGACTGCCCCTGTACTTGTACAACCTGATCCATCATTGCCTTTCCAGGTCCACACAGATGCCAGCGGTGTGGGTCTCGGCGCTGTATTAACCCAGGAGGTCAAGGGTGCAGAACAGGCCATCGCCTATGGCTCCAGAGCACTTAGAGGAGCTGAACTCAATTATTCCACATCAGAGAAGGAATGCCTGGCGATGGTCTGGGCAGTAGAGAAGTGGAAGCACTATCTGGAGGGACCTGCCTTTGTAGTGTACACTGACCATGCTGCCCTGGCCTGGGTGTTCAATTCCCCAAAGACCACATCACGCTTGACCCGTTGGACATTGAGGCTCCAAGCATTCAACTTCAAAGTGACATACCGGAAAGGGTGTCTCAACCACTTACCTGATGCTCTCTCACGGGCCATCCCCGACCCGGCTTGTATCACTGCCTGTACTTCGCTAGTGTCAAGACCAGAACCACCATCTTTCCCTGTCGATCTAGCTGAGATTGAGCTCACTCAGAAGGCTGACACGGCTCTGGCGGAGTATTGGAAGTTAGCTGCCGACGTAGATATGGCCCGGGCAGACAGGATCGCCTTTGAAATCAAGCAGGATGTTCTCTATCGTAGGATACTGTCCAAAGAACAAGGTGCACAATACCAACTTGTTGTACCTGAGAAACTGGTGCCCGCCGTGTTAGAGAACTTCCATGACAGCCCTCTTGCTGGACACCCAGGGAGGCTGAAGACACTGCTGAGGATACTGGAGGTGGCCTGGTGGCCCACGGTCCGAAAGGATGTCTGGCAGTATGTGAAGAACTGTTCGGTCTGTCAGCGATATAAACCCGACAATCAGAAGCCTGCTGGGTTTTTACAATCCACGTCCATGCCTGAACCAGGTGAAATGCCAGGCATTGCTTGGTCTCCCAATAAGCAAAAGCCGAAACACATTCCTCTTCGTAGCAGTGGACTACTTTACGAAATGGGTGGAACTCTTCCCCATGCGTGATAGTAAAACCCCTTGTCTCTGCAAGCTGTTAAGAGAGGAAATATTCACACGCTGGGGAGTTCCCAGGTTCATGCTTTCTGACAGAGGATCCCAATTCACCAGTCAACTGATTAAAGCATTGTGCAAGTCATGGGGGGTTTCTCAAAAGCTGACAACCAGCTATCACCCTCAAACTAATCTTACAGAGAGGGTTAATCGGACCCTAAAGACCATGATTGCCTCATATGTGAAGGAACAGCACCGAGAGTGGGATAGGTGGCTGCCAGAATTTAGATTTGCAATCAACACCGCAAAGCACGAGACCACTGGACGATCTCCAGCAGAACTGATGTGTGGAAGACAGCTCATGGGACCTTTGGAGCCATCATGCTCCAACCCCTTCTCAGTCTCAATATTCAAATATGGAGAAACAACACCATTTGGCTTTGGAAGTAAAACAGCGTGTTCTTGCCGCCCAAAACAGACAAGCTAGGTATTATAATACCCGTAGAAGATCTGCGCAGTTCTATGAGGGAGACCTAGTCTGGGTGAGGGCGCACCACTTGTCCAAAGCCGATGACAAATTTTCAGCCAAGCTTGCTCCTAGATGGTCAGGGCCAGCAAAAGTGCTGAAAAAACTAGGGCCATTAAATTATCAACTTAGGTGGGAAAACCAGAAAACAGATACGGTCAATGTGGTTAATATGAAGCCATATTTTGGGCCTAGCCCCTTTTAACCTCCGGTTGGGGGGTGGGGGTATATGTAACCTGTACATACTATCCCGTTAAAGAAATAATGAATAAGATGGGATACATTAATTTTTGTTTTACTTTCCTACCTGAAATGTTGGGCATGGCATCTATGTGAATAACTTGTATTAGTTTGATTTAATTATCATTATTATTATTATGGTAGTATGATATGCCTGTTGGTAGATGATTGATATGTTGTACTGAAATTATTTGTATTACCTGCATTTACGTGGTGATCACGTGAGTAGGTCAACTGATCTAGACCGAGGAGGTCAGAAAAAACATTAGGAGAAGTTTGTTAGGGGAACGTTACCTGGGTTTTTTTGGGGGAACAAAGACGCGACATTGGAATATAAGCCATCGCACATTCGGTGCGCAAGTATGGATGAGCTCCCGCTGGAGTGAAAGCTGTCTGGGGAGAAGAGAAGTTGCGGTTCCCGAAGCATTGAGGCGTTTTGGTGTGGTGAGCCCGCGGTGTTTTCATTTTTCCTTCTGTAGGCCTACAGTATTTTTTTTTTTGGATCAAACATTTTTTGGACCCGCGGAATAAGAGCATATAGACTTTTTTTCTTTACATTTGGACGCTGTGCGCAGCCGGAGCTGCGGTAAAGACTTTGGGTTTAAAACAAAGACTTGTTATTGTATGGACGGAGCTGGTTATGTTGCATTTTTCTGGGGTGGGGGGGGGGAATTTGTTTTGTGAGTTATAAGGGTATATAGTATGAAATTGTTTGTTGGTGAAACTGATACCGTAAGTGGAATAATTTAAGCTCACTAAAGAGACGTCCTTAAATAAATACTGGTTTCCGAATTTCCTTTTTAGTTTATTGTAACGTTCCAGTTATATTCCAAGTTAGTATAGTTTGAATTTGTTACACGTCAACACTGCTGCCATCTTGGAGAGGTAAAGACCTGTATACACGCCACTCACCATGTGGGATGTGATACCCGGGTGAGATTGGCACACTGACCGGTGAGTCTGTGGAGGATCCGTTGTCGGGCTGCAAGATAAAAAGTAGTTTAGTGCAGGAGGCCGATTAGAGACAGAGGTCTGGCAGGGAGGAGGGCGGGACCAGGGTGAAGGATGAAACCATGTTAACTGTTAGGAATGTGCACCTTTGGTTCAGTCACATTTAAATGGAGAGCAAACGGAGTACAAATGGGTCATTTGTTGTCGGTTGGCCTGAGCCCCCCCCCGGGGGCTGGAGTGTGGGGACAGGGCGCTCTGAAGTGACTCTCTGTTGTGCTCTGCTTCCCTCTAGGTTTCCCTTCGTGTCCGTGTCCATCGGTTTCACCGTGAATAAAGAGGTGGGGTTTATTTATCTCTTCTATTTATTTGCCGTTTGAATCGCTCGGCCGACCACACAAGCGCAGACACTCAACCTCCCAGATGCCTTGCTCAGGGGCACTTAGGAGAAACGGAGCCCTCGCTCGGACGCTGGCATCACCGCCCTGCCCTGGCGGACCTCCATCACACGCACGTCGCCGCCGCCGCCATGCCTCGGTGGTGACATCACAGTCTACTGACGGGCGCTTGTGACGTCGTGTTGTTGCAGACCCGTGTTACCCGCGTCTGAAGCAGAGCGGAGCGTTCACACAGTCAAATGTGCACTATGATATGTTTTGGGATGAAATATCAAATATAACACAATTGTTTTAGTAACTGTTAACATGGCATATGTTACTATGTTCACGATTATATAAGACATATTACTATGATTGAAAGGGGGGGGGGGGGGACGTTTTTGGGTTCAGTTGCTCTTCAATGAATTAACATACTTGATGTGATAGTAGTTACTTTATATTGTTTATTAGCACTATATCATTTCGTCATTATTGCCTCAAGTGTGTAATAGGTCATATGATTACTTGTTTTTTCTTATCAGAAACAGTTTGTTCTTTAGTTATTAGTTATTAGTTATAGGCCTATACAGTCTTTCATAGGAGGAATAGCTGGGGCTTTCACTTTTACGGTTGTTGTTGGCAAGCTAATAAAACAACCATGCTGTATTTTACGTGACTCCAAGGTAGAGTTTGGGATCGTGTACAGCTGCATAGAGGACAAAATGTACACGGCGCGGCGAGGGAAGGGCGCGTCCTGCAACGGAGTCCCCATCAAGGTGTCCAGTCAGGAAGGTAATGTTCAGCATGTACTCATAACGACAGTCCGTCGTGTTGTTGCCGTTTACAAGTGTGGCCACCAGGCGGTGCCAGGGGTGGACTGGGACAAAAATTCAGCCCTGGCATTTTCTGTCCAGACCAGCCCACTACATTATCAGCGGACACTACATAGAAGTCCACAAATCTCACAGCATCTCCTCTCATGCGTACAACAAAGGAGAGTCATATTCCTTGATAGCAGTTAACAAATAAAGCACGTAACTATGAACTCATGGACTAAAATTGACAGCTATAGCAATCAATCAATCAGTCTTTATACATTATAGTGTCAAATCACAACAGAAGTTATGTCATGACTAGTGGTGGGACGAGATTAAGGAGAAGAACCCTCATGCTACCCTTTCAGTTTTTAGTCTGTGACTGTGAAAATCTTTTGGTGTAAGCCCAGTATTAGTTAAAACCAGACTCAGACAATAATAACAAAATGTTGTGACAAATAATCTAAATGGAATCATATTACAGACAGTAGCAGCATTAGAGCTGAAACTCATTTATTTTAACAGTGACTCAGTGAGTCATTATGAAACCATAAACAGAGAGAACTGAAAAGAAAAGTTTTATTTATAGCTGTGTGAAAAAGTCTTGACATGAATTACAGGTCTGAATAGATATGCATTCTCATATATGTGTATGTGCACATGCACTACTTCCTTGTACGCAGCCAGCCAGCTCCACTCCTCACCAAATTCTTGACCTGCAAGAAACAGCAAACAGAACTTGTACTCAGTATCTGTGTACTGATAAGCATATGTAGCTATGTAGCCTTTTTGTGATGTAGTGACACTTAGTGAAATGTATCTGTCATGGATGACTTAAGTCTCAAAAGAGCCCTAAAGCCTACCTGCATAACTGTTAATTGAACTTAAAAGATATGCAGATGTTTGAAATTAAAATAATCAATATGAAAATCTTCAACCAGGAAATAATCATAATCAAACCTTTTGTTTCAATCTGAGACAAAACAAGTTGCATAATAAACTCACAAAGTCAAGACGAAGCTCTCTCTCTCTCTCAAGCATCATAGAAGAACTTCTTACAGGTCAGGAAAACCTGTTTGACAGGAGATGATGGTACCAATTGTCATTTTATCACACATATAGTATGTTTCTTATAGTATGTTTCTTTACATAAACCTTTAAACATACAAATATTGCATTCCTCTCACCACATGAAATAAGCTTAGGAACCCAAAACCTGTCTGGGCTGGACATAGAGAAAGCATTTATCATTGGATGTGGAAATAACTCAAAACCACAGAATAATGTACAAGATAAAACATTACTTCATATTGAACTAAACGTTCACGAGGACAAGTGTTTTCCAATGCATAAAAGTCAGATCTTTGTGACAATACCTGAAAATACTCAGGACAGCACTATACACAGCCATTTGAAAACTAAAGTAAAAGTAACACATTTACACAGAAATTAAAGTTACACACAAATTATACCTACGAAATAGTTATCACCTCAGTAAACAATAAATGAATTTTGTATTTTGTGCTAAAATTCAAAGTATCTCATCTGTATTTCTGCATCTCTATTTATAGCTCATTAGTCCAGGTCAATGTTTACTGTTGCTATGGCAACAAGAGACCGCTGACGTTAGCGGCTGTTAGCTAGCTTAGCTAAACCGTCTAACAAAATAACACACAATTCGGCATATTTAAACAAAATCAACCACAACTACCAACAGTCACAGCCCTTCAACTCTGGGCTAATATGTTGTCACAATATGCAGTTAATTAGGTCACATCACATTCAACGTAAAAACGTTTTCTACTTTGTTTCGGACATGTGTCAAAATGTAGCGTTACTTACCATGAATGCCTCCACTCGCTCGTCTCCCGGCGCAGCAGCGCCTGCTGAGGTGGTGACCCCGGCACCAAATAGGTCTGTCAATTTCGAGCATTTAGCAGCTTCCACCACCAGAGACTTCAGCTTTTTAAGTCACACTTTTTCAGCGCCACCAAGCCGTTTCTTACGCTTATCCATTCAGCTCAGCAGCAAGCAGCCCGTCTCGCGACTCCCGCGACATGCCATGAGGTCCCGCCCACCCTGGTTTGTGTTGTGATTGACAGCATTGTCAGCCCATGATTGATGCTGGTAACACACTGCTAGCCCTCTGGTAACCAATTGGACATCCCAATTGGAGGGAATTTAGAGAAGAAAAAAAAACAAAAACATAGCGGACCGGACCGGCCCACATTGGGTCAACGGCCCACTGGGACGATGCCCGGTATGCCAGATGGCCAGTCCACCCCTGGGCGGTGCTGTTGGCCACACAAACATCGTCTGTATGCTAACTCAGCTTTTTAATTTGATCGATTTAATTATTTAAATTCATTATTTTAATCTATATAATCCATTCAAGCACTTCATTTATTACATGTTTTGTGTTCCTTTGATTTATTTATTTCGTTTTTTCATGTGTTTTATGTATTCAATTGTAGTGGATTCATTGTGGTTTCAGAATGTAGTAATCTCAGCAAGTCTGTAATGATTGACCACTTATCAACCTGTTGCCCTTTAGATATTACCCAGTGTCTGGTTCTGACAGAGATGGGCTTGAAGAAGGATCCGGAACACTTCAAAACAATGATGGACAACATCCAGAAAATACTTATGGTCCCCGTGCACGGGTGAGGAAGGCATGCACACACACACACACACACACACACACACACACACACACACACAGCGACACACAATGTGTAATATATTGTAATATGTAATCTAATCCAACCTAATGTAATGTGTACTCTAATCCAACCTAATGTAATATGTAATCTAATCCAACCTAATGTAATATGTAATCTAATCCACCCTAATGTAATGTGTGCCAGCGTGCGGTGCCCGGGCAGTGCGGCGGTCAACATGTGTATGGTGGCGTGCGGCGCGGCCGACGCTTACTTTCACCAGGGGATCCACTGCTGGGACATGGCCGGGGGGGCGGCGCTGGTCACGGAGGCCGGCGGGGTCATCATGGACATCACGGGTGTGTGGTTCTTTCATTCACTCGTTCACTCGTTCCTTCCATTGGTAACGTTCAAAGGTGCACCATTGTGTGTGTCTGCTCAGCATTATGTGTTACCCAGCCTTGCGTAGCTATGTTGCTAATACAATGCTAATGCTACCGTTAGGTTCAGAACAAATACAGTGAGTTGTGTGGTCACTAGGCTCGTGTAACTACCATGCCACTGACATTCTTTAGTATGCTAACAATATGATGCTAATAACAAATACGCATCGGGCAGCCTTTTGGTTTGCATTGGGGCGTACCAGGAGGCTGTGAGTTTGGTGGTGACCCGGCCCTGTGCTGTGGGTCTCCCTGGAGGAACAGTGGTGGAGCACCCTGCTGAGCACAACGCTGTCTGTTCCTCAGGAGGGCCCTTCGACCTGATGTCCCGGAGGCTGATCGTGGCGAGCAGCCGCCAGGTGGCCCAGCGCATCGCCCAGGAGGTCAGCGTGTTTCCATGTGGACGCGACGACGCGGCAAGCTGAAGGACACGCACGCACGCGCACGCACACACACACATACACGCTCGCACACACATACATACATGCACGCACGCACGCACGCACGCATGCACTCAAACACAGATGCACCCTCACATAGACAGACAGACACACACACACACTCCTCTTGTCTTTAGCCATTTAACGAACATTTAACGCCTGGCCTTTCCAACGTGTTTCCTCCTCTACCACCAGAGGGCGCTGAAGCCTACGTTGACGCTACCTGCACCGTGGTTGAGCTCAGTTGTGCCTTGTCTTGTTTCCTTATGTTCGTTTCGTTTTTACTTATTCTGTACGGTATATACAGGATTTTTTTTTTAAATCTCTGTCCTTTTATTCGAACTTCACTTCAATCGACTCATTCGGGATGTTTTGTGACATCACTAATGAGACCGTCCACCCAGATGTGTACCCAGTGGACTGAAACAACTGGTAGCCTGGTCTATGTATGACACATGTTAGACTATAGGATTGTATGAGCACTCATGAGAACATGAGTAATAGGCCAATAATGTTGGTCGTCGACCAGGTGTGCCAACAGTGTTGTAAGACTGTAGTATTAGTTAAGACTAAAAGTATTGTAGTATTGCATCACTGCTTGTGAAGAAGTTCCCTTTCCTGCCCCCAAAGTTCTCTCCAGAAGCCGTCAGACCAAATCTACCAATTTCAAACCTTGACCATATCCGTGTGACCAGCAAGTCTGGTAGTTGGCCTTCAGCCATTATTCGCATATCAGATGACTCCCCTTTTTTTGGGACCCAGGCCCACAAGGTTGAGAAACACTTGTTTTCTCACCCAACCACTTATGATATTAACTGCACCGCAGACTCTTAATCCAACAGTGTCTTACGGTGAGTTTTTTTTTTCCGGCGGCATGTCCCAAGTGAGGCCTCCTGGCCCCGCCCCTCGCGGACCGTCTGTCAGGTGGCTTCGTCTGCTGAAACACCAGCTCTGTTGTGGCCTAAAGGAGTCCCAATCAACGTCTCGTCAGGCTCCCACCGTGGTGTTGTTATTGTCCTCATAAGACCGAACTCGCCAGCCATACAGCAACTCTGAGTGTTTCCAGATGTGTGTGTGTGTGTGTGTGTGTGTGTTGGATCCATGTCTGTGTGTACAAGTTTGTGCGTGTGTTTGTGTGGCAGGGCGTGGCACCTCTGGAGAGGCATGTCTGAACCAGTGAATATCTAGCTATTTGTCCATACCTCTACAGATGATATCTATATATTTATATGTAGGTAAATGCAGTGTAGTGCAGTCCCTCTAGGGACGGGCGTTGGACATTAGCTAAGGCTATAAATGCTATGATGCTTTCTGTTGGATTGTTGTACAATCCACATGACTTGTATCTGTCCCTTTCAAATAAACCATAATAATAATGATAATAATAAAAGTATATAAATGACTTTCTATCCACATAGATCTGAATACTGTAGGTTAACTCTGGTCTGTAGTACATGCTGTACATACTGTGCACGGTCCTGCCACACCCTACATAACCGACACTTTTTAAAGATTTATTGTGATGCTTTATTTTGACAGTTGCAGTGAGATTCAGACAGGGGGTATGGGAGAGAGAGAGGGGGGGGGGAGGAGACATGCAGTGACTCGCCGTGGGGGCTGGATTCAAACTCATGTCACGGCCATAAGCACTGAGCCTTACTGCCGCGCGTTCTGCCACGGCCCCCAGCCAGCAGGTCTTACATTCACTGGTTCTTCACCACGTCCTGCTTGTAGGCTGGAGCGTGTAGGTACTGTATAGATCACATTCCACACTCCTCACGTACTGTATATATGCCTGCTGCGGCCCTACCTTCAGCCGCTTTGTTTTGTATTGTGTTGTGTTTATGACATCCTGACAACAGCAATAACGCAGGTTTAATCTCTGAGTGCTCAGGCTCTCGTCTCCGCAGCACTTGTCCTCCTCCGCAGACCCCCCCCCCACCACCGCCGTTTCATCAGTATGTTGGTATTATTGTTTCATGAAGACAGGCTTTGACTCACCAGGTTTGGGTCCACAGAAGTACGGCAGCTGCAGATAACCAGCTGTTATCACAAATCCCCCCCTATAGGTCATCAATCAATAGACGGGGAGAGGATTAGACTTGGAACACGTTTTTTTTTTTTTTTTTAATCTATTCATCTGTCTTCATTACTATTCCCACTGTAATATTTATGTCAGAATGGGTTGTTTTTATTTCTCTGCGTCGTTAAATCAATCTCGAGGTGGAATGGTCACACGCTGAATTGTGATTAACTGTGACGTTAATCCAACAAGTGTCCAACAAGTGTCTACAAGTGTAATCCAACAAGTGTCTCATGTCATGTGTATATGTTTGTATATGATGTTTATTTTGCTCTGAATATTAAAGGGATACACAACAAAAACTCTTGCCAGTGGTAATTTCCCATGATGCACTATGCGTTTAAGAATTACGTATTAGGCTCGATATGATTATGTTTTGGTCAGTGTAAGGTACATTCAGCCCAAGTTTAGGCCAGAGATTATGAGGTTTAGGTTTAGGGTTCAGGCCAGCTACAATTGTCAGATTTTTCTTTCTTAAATAGGACAAAACACCAAGGCAGGCTTCATATGCATGTTCCCCATGCACTGGAGCTGTGTGTGTGTATATATATATATATATATATATATATACACACACACAGCTCCAGTGCATGGGGAACATGCATATGAAGCCTATATATATATATAATGATGGCTATGGTAATGAGGTAATTAAGTAATCTTGGGTTAATTTAATGGAAGGGGATATTCCAACAAAAAACAATACTACAGTACTAAATAATAAGAATTGAAAACTAATAGAGGAGAAATTCTTGATGTTGTGAAAAAACAATCTGAATTGAAACTCAAGTTAGTGCACTTTGCCTTTGTATTCCTCTGAATGTAGGCAATACAATGGCGGTACAATCGATGAACCCATTAACATTTTTGCCATTGAGGGACAAATGTATCGGGGATTTCTTTCAGGGCTGAAATCCTCACTGAATCATTGCATCCTGTATGTCCACTGACAACACCACTGTTTTCTGTGTGGTGAAAATGTGCACACATTTTCCGTTTCACTGTACTGACGTACTGCGGTCTGCCTTTGTAGGGCAGTATAGTGCAAAGGAAAGGGTTTGGCGTGGTTCAGTACAGGGTCAGGTTCTTCATCAGCACAATACCTTCAGACGTATCTCAGTCGCAAATTCAGAATGACATCTGCATGACTCAACCCGGCTGGTGTGTGTGTTTTGTTTCCTCTCTCTCAGGTATCTATGGAGAAATCTATGGAAGGTTGAATGTTACGCTTTGGTTAAACACGCCCTTGTTTCTGTCAACAGCTTCACAAGTGCAATCCCCATTCAACGGCTAACCAAAGAGATCATGTGGCTGGTGCCAAACGAGATGTGTTGCTTTTGTTGTCACTGTCAAGATTAGAGGGCATCTAAGCCCTCAACGCATGACACAAAATCACTTTGGGCGCACATGCGGGCCACTCCTCTAACACACCCACAGACCCCCCCACACACACACACACACACACACACACACACACACACACACAGAAGGCTGGCATGCAGGCCCCACTCCCCAATGATTTCTCAAGAGAGGTTTAAAAAACCGTGATGGAAAACTACAAAGTCGCCGAGAGCAGAAAGGAAGTACGGACAGGAAGTGAGGAAACCGTACATGATGTGCCAACCCATTCTCCCAACATACCACAGGAACACAACCCATGTTTTTGTACCTTTCCTGTTGCAACAGGAAGTGGCGTGCTTTCATGGAGGCCACGTTAAATGGACTACATTTATAGTGCACATTTTTTAAACCCGCGGCCGCGCCAAGCGCTTTACAGTTAGTGGTTCACATTCACTCGTTCGTACACTCATCAACACACACACACACACACACACACACACACACACGGTGCGGGGACACAAGTCGGCCTGGCGAGGGAGCAGAGGGCGTCGAGCGGCTAAGGTTAGGGCGTGTTGTTCGGGAAACGCTTTGACACTTCGCTAGGGTTCAACCCCTGAGCCCCGCTGTTCACATCCACTTTGAGAACGAGCAGACAAGTCAAGTCAAGTCAAGTCAGTTTTATAAGTGTAATCTTTGGTCACGTTCCGATTGCAAAGTTCCATACACTCTGTGCCCTACTGCCTAGTTCCTGTGCAGAGTACAGAAGTCAAGGGGTACTCAATATAGGGTACTCATTCTTCTTAACGGTTTAATTTGCAACACCCTGCGTTTGGAACACCCTGCATATCAACAGCAGACAGTGTTAACGTCGCACTTTGATTACATCTATGTTCCTCAAGTCAAGAAATAGGATGCTTATGGCATGCTCACGCAACTAACATTGCTCAAACAATGTTTACTCTTCAAAATAGATATGTGCAAACTCCTATTGTCCTGTGGTTAATATATTCTAATGTTTAAAGGTATTTTTTGATGACTTTGGGACTCTCTTGCGCTGACGCGTCACTTTGACAGTTGCCTCTCTTCATCGGTGAAGTGATGCAGCTATGTTCCCTAGCCCCCTGCCTACTGTGTAGCTCTCTTGGCAGTGGGCACTGTTAATACCAACACAATGGAATCTCACTTAATATGGCGGAACACACTCTGCACAGTCCACTTCGCGGTCCACTACGACGCCATCGGAAGGCACCCCTAGATCACTGTCACCCCCTGGGAGGTGATCCACCGGCAGGCACAGGCCCACCTCAGAGGACACCCCGTGAACCCCTAAAAGCTGCAAGAAAAAGACCCAGAGAGAGAGAAGGAACCAAGAGGTGGAACACAGAAGGTCTTCCACCCTCCCCCCCCCCCCCACCCCCGCACCCTTTCCAGGTTAGTGGGGGGAGAGCAAGAGGTGCCGACCAGACATGCCACACCGAGTGGCCGTGTGCATGTCTGTGTAGCTCTTAAGCATGTCCTCTTAAGCATGTCCTCTTAAGCATGTCCTCTTAAGCATGTCCTCTGAAACATGTCCTCTCAAGCATGCAAAGCAAAGGCTTCCTTTACTGCGGTGTGAACGGAGCTCAGGTGAGCCCCATGTGGGCCCACCGGAGTTCCGGTCCGGTCGCCGTGTCCGCAGAAACAATTGCCGTCGCTGCAACACAATGCAGTCGGGGGATGTCTGCATCGTGCCCTTGCATGTCTCCAGTGATTGCGTGGTGTGTTTTTTTTTTGTGTTTTTTTTTGGGGGGGGGGGGGGCGGGTTTCTTGGCTTCCCCACGGTGAGGAAATATGCAGCAGGGTGGTGCCGGTAGTTTTCCGCCTGTCAGGGAGGAACGCCGTCCTTTAAATGAAGCACTCCCACGGCCGATCGCATCACTGACAGGTTAACAGAAGCTCCCCCTGACAAGTCTGCAAACCGGTGCGTTTTGGTTATTTTTTCATAATATTTCGCTTCTTTATTTTAGTCCTATATGACGACAATATTACTGTATGCTTTGTTTTGGTCATGAGTTTATGTTTTATATTATATTATATTATAATGATTCATTCGTCATCTTATATGTCTCATATATATCTAAATATATTTATATGGTCACTATTATAATGTTGTTTGTGTTCAATCTGTAAGAAACACACTTTAGTTGGGTTTGATTCATTCATTCATTCATTCATTTTTTAGTAGTCAATCTTGGTCAATACTTATCATGCATTGTAAAACTACCTGCAGAGGTGTACAATTATATGCAGATAGTACTACTGGATGTACATGTGAAATGGGTACGAGGGTGGTGCTCCAGACTCAGAGACACAACGTTGGAGAGGGTAGAGCGGTGCAGTGTGCAGCCGGTAGACAGCGGAGGTGACTCACGCAACTTTTAATGGTGGACAATACTGAACAGAACAACGCTGGCTCGAACATGTTGTACTTTTATACCAACACAGCAAGAATGCAGCGGTGGCGTGTGTGTGTGTGTGAGTGTGAGCCTGTGCGGCGTGTGCGTGTGTGTGTGCGTGTGTGTGTGCGTGTGTGTGTGAGTGTGATTGTGGGTGTGTGAGTGTGCGTGTGCGTGTGTGTGTGTGTGTGTGAGCGTGTGTCTGTGTGTGTGTGTGTGTGTATGTGTGTGTGTGTTTGAGAGTGTGTGCGTGTGCGTGTGTGTGTGTGTGTGAGCGTGTGTGTGTGTGTGTGTGTGTGTGTGTGTGTGTGTGTGTGTGTTTGAGAGTGTGTGCGTGTGAGTGTGATTGTGGGTGTGTGTTTGTGTGTGTGTGTGTGTGTGTGTGTGAGCGTGTGTCTGTGTGTGCGTGTGTGTGTGTGTGTGTGTGTTTGAGAGTGTGTGCGTGTGTGTGTGTGTGTGTGTGTGTGTGATTGTGAGTGTGTGTGTGTGTGTGTGTGTGTGTGTGTGTGTGTGTGTGTGTGTCTGTGTGTGTGTGTGTGTTTGAGAGTGTGTGCGTGTGCGTGCTCAGTGTTTACAAGCAGCCCCAGAGGCGGTACATGAGTTTCCCAGCCTGCAGGATCGCTGGCGTTCTCTCCGGGCCTCGGCGTGTCTGTTGCCATTGACAACCACTGCTCATTTCTGAAAATTAGCATTGTAATTGTATATCTTAAGGCGCTGCTAAGGTCTTCAGGCCCACACGTTGATTACCAACCAGCCTCTAGGTCCCTACTGTAGATTGTAGCTTCAGAGCAGCCTTTCTCAGCCAGTGGGTCGGAAGCCGACTTGAGGCGGTCTAGCATGAAGCGAGGCCGCCGGGGGAAAACGCTGACTCATAGACTCTTGATATTTGATTATAGATTTTTTTTTTTTTTTTGCGGGCTCATAAAGATCTTGTACGTATGCACAGACTTGCAATTGATTTGCAGCCGCCGCCAAACCAGAACTAGAGCAGAGAGTGTTTGGGTCAACGTGCACCTGGGTTCACCGTCGGCATGGCAGTTGGTGGTCGACTGTGTTGAGATGTTGCGTGGGGAAGCTGGGCGTGCGTTGAGACGTTCAGCCCTCAACATGCAGCCACAGGCCAAAGAAAGGAGGAAGCCGCACCTTTAAGGGCCTCACGGTGCGATTTTGATTGGGTTTCAAGTCCCAGGCTTTAACATCCTAATTTGTTCACGGTCTTCTTTTTAGGAACTCAAGACAGCAACAAAAACAAGATGGCTGACCTGTGGAAGGAATCATTCGATCATGCCGTGGCTGTGGCGCGCAAGGCCGGAGTGGTACGCTGTCACAAAGACTTTGGGCTGTCATTCGCTCTCTTTAACAGTTCAACTGGTATTGGTCTGTTCATTTTGCGTCAAGTCTTGTGCCTTTATTTGTGTGTGTGTCTGTGTGTGCGTGCGTGCGAGTGCAGGAGATCAGAGACGCCCTTGCGAATGAGGTGAAGGTCATGACCAAGAGCTCGTCAGTGGACCTGGTAACCCAGACGGACCAGAGGGTGGAGAAGATCATCATCTCCTCTGTGAAGGAGAAGTTCCCCACACACAGGTGACACACACACACACACACACAGGTGACACGCACACACAGGTTACACACACACACACACACACACACAGGCTACACACACACACACACACACACACAAACATACACACAGTTTGGACATATAAACACATAGATAGGTTTGACACTAACACACAAACAGACACACACACATAATTTATAATCTATATAATTGAATTGGCCTGAATGAAATACCACTGAGATAATACCGTGAAAACATACTACTACAACTAGATACTTACTACTTACCTGAATCACTTACTGCCCATAATCAAAGTATTTCACGAGGCTAGGCAGACCTCTTGCTCACGCCAGCCAGCCAGTCACGTGTTCTGGGGGCGTGGCTTCAGAGGGAGTCCTGAAGGGCGTGTTGGAGATTGTTTTCAGTTATGAAGACTTTCATAATCGAGCTCCCCCCCACCCAACTGATTTTTTTTTTATTGTCAACCCTACCAAAGAATCAGTGCAAGTCATGACACAGAGGATCGAAATTGCGTTTCTCCAAACTCCAAACATGCAGTAATTGTAACAGACAACATATAACATAACAAATAACATAATAGTGCAATCACAAAATTGTGTAAAATATACACCCAGAAAGACAGTGGGCGTATACATTTTAGGAAGTAGAAAATTCACAGTGAAATTCAATGATGGTAAGTTGCTAAGGTGCAATAGTAGAAGGTGCAATATGGCAAAGTGCAAAGGTTTGGAATAGCAGCATGGAGATACATAGCCTATGTATATCAACATGTATGGAATGTAAACATCATGTATGGCATGTAAACGACATGTATGGAATGTAAACAGAATGAAATTATGCATGTGACGAGCATGGTACAGACATTGAGTATAAATTATGACATTCAGTTGGTCCATCATGGGTGCAATTTAAGACACAACTGCCACGGCATCGGTCGGTGTCTTCATGAGCATGTTTCTGTCTCCAGGTTCATCGGGGAGGAGTCAGTGGCCGCCGGGCTGCCTTGTATTTTAACAGACGAGCCCACCTGGATCATCGACCCGGTGGACGGCACCACCAACTTTGTGCACGGGTGAGAGCTCTTCACATTCGCAGGCTCATGGGCACGCATCAAGCTCACAGCGCCTAACCTGTGACGTCTGGAACAGTTAGCTGTGTGTACCCCATGACCCTTAGTGGAAGCAAATGTTAAACTGAAGGGACAGCGCCCTCTGTGGTTAAATATGGGTTATTGCATGGTCGTTATGTGTGATTGGCTACTGGTGGTAAATGATTGCTGGGCATACCAAATATGGCACATGCCAAGTTTTAGTCACTTGTGTTTAGTGGTGTTTGGGCGGTTTGATTTTTGATTGTTTGTTAAAAAAAAAGTGTTCACACATGTCTTTACCCCCAGGTTTCCGTTTGTGGCAGTGTCTATCGGCTTTGCCGTCAACAAAGAGGTAAGTCACATCAGCAACAGCATCCTCATTCCTAATGAACAGTAAAAGGGCAATATCAAAACTCTATGGACCGACGTAACCATATGTAATTGTAATTCCTGATCTCTGATTTGTTACGATGTGCTTGTGTTGTCACACACCTAATGCATCACCAGTGATCACAGTGCACAAATCTCACTGAAATCGGTGCACTGTGATGTCACTGGTCAAATCAAAGCTGTTGAGAATCTCACATTCTTTCATAATGTGAGATTCTCAACAGCTTTGATTCTGCTCTTTCAATTGGCTGAAACGGGATGCTCTGTTTTATCACAAGGGACTCACTCTGAGCCCAATCTTATCCCGAACTGCGAATTCCCCAGCCATGCTCCCCTCCCTGGACATTCGGTTAATACTCCACAGTTACTACCTGTTACTCAAGTTTAAGATGCGAAGTACTCGCTCTGGCTTCCCGGGAGAGAGACTGTGGAAGTGAGAACGACGACTCACGGCCCGTTTCAGAACAAGCGTTTGGTGTTTTTTTTTCCAGCTGGAGTTTGGCGTGGTGTACAGCTGCTTAGAGGACAAGATGTACACGGGCAGGAACGGCAAGGGAGCGTTCTGTGATGGAGAGAGACTCCAGGTTTCTGATGTGACAGGTACCTTCCGACGGGGAACGTCTCTCTGTCTGGGCGCGTCAGTCTGGCTGTCTGTGGTGGGGGAGACGGGCTTCTGATGTGACTGGTACCTTCGGAAGCGCGTGTCTGTCTGTCTGTCCGTGTGCGTGTCTGAAGAGCGTGCGTCTGAGTCTGAGCCTGGTCATAATGAAGAGAG
>JAXIVH010000009.1:8133345-8153345 GCA_036785325.1 Urophycis tenuis
CCACTCCCCCGACGGCTTTGACGTCCCCAAAAACCACCGGCCCCGCTGTAAACAAACGGCCCCGCTGTACGCATCCTCACTACGGGACGAACAAGGACGCCGCATTAACGACCTGCTTTGTTATCGTTAACAATCGTTACCGCGGCGACCGTCGCCGGGTGTTCGTGTAGCCGCCAGCGCCGCCGCCGCCACCGCTGCCACCCTCCGCAGAGCAGCAGCCCGCGGTTGTTGATCCAGAAGTTGTTGGTTGTTTGTGTTGTTTGGTCGCTGATGTGTGTTTCTTGTTCCACCTGTTTGTCGCGTCCAGCTCGTACATTTTCGTGGTCGTGCTAGTGTGTGTAGTGTCGGACTTGTTTGTCATTGTCGTGTTGCCGTTGTTGTTGTCTCGTAGGCGGTGGTGGTTCTGCACTGGCTTGCGTTTGTCGGCTCCGTTTCCCCGCTGTCTTGTTTGTTCCTCGCCGTCCTCCTTCAACCCGCCTTTGACAGCCCCCCCCCCCCCACCCCCCCCCCCCCCCCCCCCCGCCCCGGAGTCCCTCTGTCCGAGGACCGCGACGATGAGCTGGCTCCTGGCCGGCGGCCATCTTAACTGAGGTCCCCCCCCCCCCCCCCCCCCCCCCCCCCCCCCCCCCGGTTGTTCCTGACGTGCTGATTGGTTCGATAGTGAGTTGAGGCTTGTTCCCAGCTTCTATCTGAGCCACATTGATTTTTATAATCCTCCCCGAGCCGTAACAATGAAGCGCCCAGTGCAACAAAACAGCAGAATGCTGGTAACATACGTGTCTGAGTGAGTGTGTGTGTGTGTGTGTGTGTGTGTGTGTGTGTGCGTGCATGTGTGTGTGTGTGAGTGTGTGTGTGTGTGTGTGTGTGTGTGTGTGTGTGTGTGTGTGTGTGTGTGTGTTTGTGTGTGTGAGAGAGAGAGTAAGCGAGTGTGTGTTTGCCTGTGTGTGTGTGTGTGTGTGTGTCATGTCTTTTTTTTTCCCCCGAAACCTATTTGAAAGCATTCACGGGATCAATAGACACATTAACATCATTCCAAGACAAAGACCACACGCCGATCAATGGCGACACCGCTATATATTAGCCCTGCAAGGCGTCCGCGGGAACCATCATTCATTTTCAGCGCTCGGCAGCGCTCACACGCTCACCTGCATGCAGACCGCTCTGCCCGCCGCGCGGCGCGGCGTCGCGGCGCTACAAACTGATTTACGATCGGCCGCTCGGCCCGAAGCCACTGGGAGGGAATACAGCTGTTATTAAAGGGACGGTTTCAGGATGTCTTGTTCAGGGGCGCCTACTGGGGGGACGCCGGGGATCGAACCCAGAACCTCCGTGCGGTGGTGGCGGCGGTGGCAGCGCTCCGGACACGCCCGGCGGTGTCCGGCGCCCCCCCCCCCCCCCCGCCCCCGGCCCCCGCCCCCCCGGCCCTGTCCCCCGACAGCGGACCCGGGGTTACGAACCAACGCCCCCACGTGATTTTTAGCTTTTTCACATCTCTGCTCCCATTTTAACCAGCTGCCTCTGGTGACAAATCTCCCTCCTCCTCCTCCTCACCAATTTCTTCCCTCGTCACTGCTGACATTCCTCACCTTTTTTCCACCAGCTTGCATTTCTTTCCTCCGGCTACCCCCCCCCCCCCCCCCCCCTCCCTCACCCCCCCAAAGACCTCTCAGACGACCCAGCGCTCGGCGACGTTTGCCCTGGAAAGTGTCGCAATCCGGCCGCGGCGTCGCGAGACTCAGCCATCGACTCTGGGATCGACGTGCCAGGCCTGGCGCTCGCGTAGGTGTTAGCAATTAGCACATACCGCCGCAGATCTGGTAGCAGCCGAAGCGCGTCGGTGGGTGGCATGGGGGGGGGGGGGGGATCGATGGGAAATGTAAGGACAAGGGAGGGCGAGTTTAAAAGTGAGCCGGAGGAGAGGAGAAACCAGAACCAGAAGGTTCCAACCGCTGACGCCTACGAGCGGTCGGATCCGAACCAAGCGCGCTCACCTCCCCGCCACCTCGCCACGCCACGCCAATTACAGCAGGGCAATGCGCAACTCAGCAGCTACCGCTAACCAATGCTGTGGTTATTACGTATTCTGACTTGTTCCAACTTATTCTTAAGTGTTTGGTGTTGTTTTGTGTTACTTACGATTACACCGGCTTACGTAATGCTATTTATCTAATTTAACTCAGTACACACATTTTAACGAAGACTATCGGTCACCGTGACTCATTAATATTATATTATCATTATATTACTCAGTAATATTAATTGGTACTTCGGTATACTCTGACGCCGTCCACCTCTGCCAGACGACCTCCAAAGCTTTCACACACAGAGCCTGTTCCTAAACAAGGTCGGCCTTTCTGTGCTTAAACCCTCAAAACAATGACAGCCGTTCTGTCTGGGACTTAAAGTATTGTATAGCACTGACTGACTCACTGACTGACTGATCGGCCGATGTGACAACACATATACATCTCACACATGCAGACAGAGAGATTAACAAATGTCTGCCGTGCCAATCTGAAAGGAAAAAAAAGCGACAACAATGAGCCAGCGATCTCACAGATACTGCAGCATGATACTTGCAAAACGAAAAGGAAAGAGAGAACGAAAACTAAAGGTATGTGTGAGCCTGTCACGCCGTGTCCTATCACGGTCCAAAGAGGAGAGGGGTGGGGCGGGGTCGGGGGGGTGGGGGGGGCGGGGTCGGGGGGTCCTCACGGGGTCGGTCCCTTGGGGATCACAGTCCTCGTGAGTGTGTATAGCGTTGGTGCACTAGTGCCCATGACACACACACACACACACCACACACACACGCTCCTACACGCATGCATACACACGGCATTTGCATATATGTGCTCTTTATGCCCACTGGGAAACACACTTCTTGTATTTTCCTAAAAACACATGATTTGAAAAGTAAGCAAATACATCTGAGTGTAGAGCTTGTTTTTAGGTCACAGTCTCCTGGGTGTGTGTGTGTGTGTGTGTGTGTGTGTTTCTGTGTGTGTGTGTTTCTGTGTGTGTGTGTGTGTGTGTGTCTGTGTGTATCTGTGTGTGTGTGTGTGTGTGCACATGTGTTTGTGTGTGTGCGTGCATGTGTGTTTGTGTGTGTGTGTGCTTCAAGCAAATACGATCTTGGAGGAAGTGGTTCAGTGGCTGGATCAGTTCCAGATGAGGGTGGCGATTGACAGCGCTGTGAATTTGGCCAATTGAATGGCCAATTGAAGGCGAGAGAGAGCGGGAGAGAGAGAGAGAGACAGAGAGGGAGAGAGAGAGAGAAAATGAGCGGAGAGACTCACAATGGGAACGGCAGAGAGAAAAAGGCAGAGCGTGCGCGCGCGAGAGAGAGAGAGAACGAGGTAGAGGGGAGGCGAGAGAAGGAGGGAAGAGGCACAGAGAGAGAGAGCGAGAGGGGTTGAGCGCTGGAGCGGGTCGTTCACGGTCCCTGGGTCTCACTAACCTCCCGTAGATCCTGTAATGGATACGGCCTCAGAAGGATTTGGGGGGGGGGTGATGGTGGGGAGAGGCGGGGGAGGGGAGGATTGTGGGACGAATCACCTGTTAAATGAGGTTAGCTTAGAACTTCATCTGTAGCTTAGAACATTCTTACCAGGACAGTAAGGCTGTCACGGTCGCTTCCTCGCCACTCGGGAATAAATTATATACAGTATATATATACTGTATATAATTTATATACGTACATATATATATAAAAAATATATGTGCACTATATGAAAATAGTGCACGTTCTTCCCCACACATGAAAGCAGGGCTGTGTGTTCAGCAGACGGGAGCATGCGGTTGAAGCACAGGATGCTGCCGCATGGCCACGCTGTGATCATCATCATCATTGTTGTCCTCCTCATCATCATCATCGTCATAATCATCATCATCATCATCATCACCATCATACTCCATCATCATCACCACCATCATCATCGTCATCATCCTCATCATCATCATCCTTATCATCATCACCACCGTCATCATCGTCATCATCTTCATCTTCATCACCAGCATTATGATGTGGAGGAGGGAGAGGGAAGATGATTTGATTGATGATGATGATGATGATGGTGATGATGATGGTGATGATGATGATGATGATGATTGAATATCATGGTGATGGTGAAGGTGATGATGATCATGGTGATGGGATGGTGATGGTGATGGTGATGGTGATGGTGATGATGTGGCCAGTCTGGGGGTGATGAAGAGTGTGGCGGTGGTCCACTGGTTGGAGCGGTGTTGACCTGGTGAGTCAGCGAGCTGCTGAGTGATTGATGGAGCGAAGCTAGGCTGAGGTCCTGGAGGACACACACACACACACACACACAACGTATAAGCACAAACATACACACAGACACACACACACCAAAGACCACTAACACACACACACACACACACACACACACACATACATACACATGCATGAGCACTAACACACATGCACAAGGACACACAGATGTACACCAGCACACACTGGCACACACATACACACACACAGCATAGGACACACATACAGACCCACACACACAGTGCCACACACACATATGCATGAGCACTAACACCACACACACACGCACACACACACAGGGGTCCACCAGAGTGTGTGAAAGGCCGCCTCTCATCCCGTGAGTCAGAGGGAGAGGAGCAGAGGGTCTCCTCAGGGGGGCGAGGCAGGCAACGAACACCACACCGCTGGCCCCCAGTGCCCCCGCGACCAGCAGGCCTAGAACCCCCCCCCCTCCCCCCCTGCGTCCCCGCGACCAGCAGGCCTAGAACCCCCCCCCCTCCCCCCCTGCGTCCCCACGACCAGCAGGCCTAGAACCCCCCCCCCTCCCCCCCTGCGTCCCCCGCGACCAGCAGGCCTAGAACCCCCCCCCCTCCCCCCCCTGCGTCCCCACGACCAGCAGGCCTAGAACCCCCCCCCACCCCCCCTGCGTCCCCGCGACCAGCAGGCCTAGACCCCCCCCCCCTCCCCCCCTGCGTCCCCACGACCAGCAGGCCTAGAACCCCCCCCCCCCCCTGCCAACCACAAGACCTCGGCCGTACAGACAGACATGTATGATACGATGTGGACGCTAGCACATCCTCGTTTGTTACGTTTTTCGGAGAGAAGAAGGCACGGCAATGGCAACAACACTGACAGGGGCCTGCTGTGCTCTGGCCCCAGTGGGAGGGGAGTGGGGGGGGGGGGGGGGGGGCACCCAGGGGCGTTGGTACGGCCTGAAGATGGCAGCCTTTATCTGAGGCTACGTTTGGGAACGCGAAAGGTTTTCATCGGAAACGAATCCGCTTTCATTCGAGCAGAGGACAACACAGAGACAGTTGATTGTTTTTCACTAGTTAATCATGTTGGCAGGCGCTTGAAGCTAATTCAGACGCAGGTTCGTTAAGGAGCAGGTACGGGGTTAGTTCCCTCCTGCTCAGGAACACCTGGACTTCGGGGATCGAACCCAGGACCTGGCGGTTGGCAGACCTTAACTGTTTATATATAAGGTGGTTGAACCAGGTGTGCACCACGCCTTTACGCGTTAGCATATGCACCCCTCCGACACAACTACCTTATCAAATAAACCAATTTGTCTTTGTTGTTATCACTGTATATTTCCCTTCTTGTTGTTTTTCAGAGTGCGCCTGACTGTTCGACGCTGCTTTAATTACACTGAACCCTGTCACACCGCCACTCCCCTAAAAATGGAGAGGAAATAAGATGGAGAAAAAGGAAATAAATCAACATAATTCGACTGCGGCAGCCCATTGCATGGAAGATTGCGCTTTTACTTCTGAAGGCGTGCTGGCTAATTTGAGTCAGAAGCGGTAAGTAGCTATTATGGGACAGGGATGAGATTTCTGATGATTCTCCTCCTCCTGTAATCAGATAGCGAAATGGTATTCTATAATATAATAACCTATAGGAGGGCCTGTCTACATATTAAACAGCCACATCCTCATTTGGCGGTGTTTTATGTCTGGGGGGGGGGTGGGCCGTCAAATGTTTGTGTCAAGTGTAGTGTTATGTTTAACTTTGAATGTGAAGGGATTATTGTGAAGCTATCTGTCCAATGGGAATTTGCGAAGGTGCAATGTGTAGAGGAACTGCGATTCATCAGAGCCGTGAGGAAGGAACACTTCTGACGTCAAGTCAAAGATATCTTTGTATCGCGTCGCAGGGATATTGACTTAAATCGGCGACTCAGTAGCCCGTAGCCCTCCGCAGCCCCTCGGCCCAGCATGAGAGGACGAACACACAGCGCGTGTAATGCTCGCTGTTTACAGTGAATCGGGGACTGTGCATTTCCTTGCTTCTTCCAATAGGGAAGCAAGTCACCACAACTTCCTGGTGATGTGCTGCCCCCTATTTTGCGGAGGGCTCATTTCGACAGTGGGCCAAATCTAACACATCGCACCGCTCAACTATGGAATATGAATACAAATGAAGAATGACATCCTGTTAGGCGTATTCTGTTTCAATATACCAGAACTGTAATGCTATCGTACTAGCTTAGTGGGCGTGGCTTAATCTGTAGCTGAGGATGCGTGGGCTCAGCTCATTTGTTCACACCCAGTTCCAGGCAAGGAAGTCATGTTTAAATGGATATGTCTATAGATTGACTAATAAATAATGTATTGTACTTTAAGCATGCATAGCGTACGCCACCAAGACCCTAATTAACCCATCGTCTGGAGCAAATCAGGGACATTAGGACCCTTGGGGGGGGCTGCATTTTAAATATTTATAAATTAAGTTTACAAGATGTGCCCCATGAATATGGAACATGGGTACACCTGAGGTTTGTTTGCTGGGAGGGAAGTTTCCAAGAGAGTAAACCGTAAATATCTGTACAACTCGGTTACTACCAGCCACAGCAGAAGTAGCCAATGGGAATAAGGTAAAATAAAATGTGTGTGAGTGGCAGCAAATAGTGATAGAGCCGGTAGAAGTAGGAGCCAATGGGACTAGAGTGAGAACTAGTAGTAGACAATAGGGATAAAGCCAGTAGCAGAAGTAGCCAATACGGATAGAGCCAGCCGCAGTAGTAGCCAATGGGGAGAGAGCCAGTAGCAGTAGTAGCCAATAGAGATAGAGCCAGCAGTAGTAGTAGCCAATGGGGAGAGAGCTAGTAGCAGTAGTGGCCAATAGAGATAGAGCCAGCAGTAGTAGTAGCTAATGGGGAGAGAGCCAGTAGCAGTAGTAGCCAATGGGGAGAGAGCCAGTAGCACTTAGCCAATGGGAGAGAGCCAGTAGCAGTAGTAGCCAATGGGGAGAGAGCCAGTAGCAGTAGTAGCCAATAGAGATAGAGCAGCACTAGTAGTAGCTAATGGAGAGAGAGCCAAAAGCAGTAGTAGCCAATAGGAGAGAGCCAGTAGCAGTAGTAGCCAATGGAGATAGAGCAGCAGTATTAGTAGCTTAATGGGGGTAGAGCCAGCAGCAGTAGTAGCCAAGTTGCTACAGTTAGCAGTAAATAGCCATTGGCCAAAGAGCCGGTAACAGCAGCCAACGTGGATGGGCGCCAGCAGTGGTGCCGGCCAATGGGGAGAGAGCGGTCACAAACCGGGGGGTCAACAGGGTCAGGGGTCGTCGTCTCACCAAAAAAAGCTCATCTCTCACCGTAGGGGCCCCCTCGTCGCGGTAGCTTAGCCGCGGCTACCATCTTCCTAAATTCTAATTAGCCGTACCCCCCCCCCCCCCCAGATTCACATGCTCTCGGTGGTTAACCCCTCGCTCCCCGAGACGTCCGGTGGCCAGAGAGACGGCGCCGGCGCTCCCAGGACCCCGCGGCTCGCTGCGGGAAGGTCAGGAATTAAAAACCCGGCCAAATTGGACATCTCAAGCCCCCCCACCCACACCCACCCCCCCCCCCCACCTACGCCGCGCTGAGATGATGTGAGCGCCGCACATGTGGGAGAGAGAGAGAGAGAGAGAGAGAGAGGAGTGAGATAGAGAGAGTGAGAGAGAGAGAGAGAGACAGAGAGAGAGAGAGAGAGAGAGAGAGAGACAGAGAGAGAGAGAGAGAGAGTGAGAGAGAGAGAGGAGAGAGACGAGGCTGCGTGGGCGGACCGCCGGCGTGCGGGGGTCATGTGATCCAACAGCTTTGTTGTTGTTGTCGTCAGCGGTGCGCTTGTTATTTCCACGCAAACAACGCGAGCTGCGCGCCGCCGTGGCAACGGCGGCCTCATAATTCAGCCTCTCTTCTCCACAAACAGTGGAACATAAAACATGCAAAAGAGCCCCTCTCTGATCCCTCCCTGAAAGGTGAGATCTCACCCCCGGGTGGGGGGGGAGGAGGGGGGAGTGAGGGGGGGGGGGGGGGAGGGAGGGAGGGATTCCTGGTGATTAGGGAGAGCCGGACTCTCACAGAGTCCGTGCTTTGAAATTAAGTCGTCCCCCTCCCCCCCCCCCCTCGGTTGGGAGCCGTCCCGCGGGGCCGATCCGACGCTAATTGGCCCTGGGGTTGGCGTGCGGTGTTTACCCGTTGACGAGGGTCCGCAGGGAGAGACAGAGAACCACCACCCCTCCCCACACACACACACGCACACACACACCACACACACACCACCACACACACACACACACGCACACACACACACACACCAGCCCCCCACCCCCACACGGCGCCCCAAAACAGCAGCACACAGTTGTTCCCACCATCCTCAGAAGTGTGTTCTTCCCAGTATTTCTCCAGCCGTGGACCGAGTCTGTCGTTTGTAGAAAAATACCCCACGGCCACCAGCCCTGAGCAGGCCTCCGCCAACACCACCACCACCACCACCATCCCCGCCACCACACCACCACCACCACCGCCACCACCACCACCCCCCTCCACCAACCACCAGCACCACCACCACCACCACCCCCTCCACCACCACCATCACCACCAGCACCAACACCAGCCCCTCCACCACCACCACCACCACCTCCTCCACCACCACCGCCACCACCACCACCAAAACCACCACCCCCTCCACCACCACCGCCACCACACCAACCCCTCCCACCACCGCCGCCACCACCACCACCACCACCACCACCACCATCCCTTCCACCCCTCCACCTCCACCGCCACCACCGCCACCACCGCCACCACCACCACACACACACACACACACACACACACACACATCAGCAGACGCGGTCCGGTCGGGTTCTGGACGAGGATCACTGGAGACCCGACGGGGAATCCACCATGAGCCTCCCTCATGTCAATAAAAGTGATGCATTCTGGCCTTTGCTTTTCTCTTCATTCCGCGCATTTTTCCTCCAGGCGCCGGGATACAAAACGGATCGGGACGTCGTCATCTTCTTTGTGATTGGCCTACATCTGAGATAAGTGGCTTTTAATGAAGACAGAGCGCGTTTCCTTACATGTAAATTGGAAAATGTTGCTAATGCAAGCCTTGCGGCCGTGGGGGTCCCTGACTGCTAAAACTCAAGGGGGTCTTCTGGCACAGGAAGTGATGTACTCAGGATGTGCTTCCTCTCTGCCTCATCCCCCTCAGGTGTGCGGACGTGCCCCTCCCTCACCACAGGTGGTTCACCTCGGTGCCTCTCCGTGATTGGTCCAGGTTGGTTTAATGTGGACGGAGGAAGTCCCACCCTGTGGACCTTTCATTGGCTGAGGATAGATCAATCAATTTAATGATCAGGACAGCAGGGAAACCCGAGGTTCGAGACACCCACCCACACGCACACACCCACCCACACACACACACACACACACACACACACACACACACACACACACACACACACACACACACACACTACACACTAGACACACACACACACTACACACTACACACAGTGATGCTATGCAGTGAAGGGATGCAGCCTTTGCTTTCGGAACAAAACATCCCGGTACGCATGCATGGCGGCTATGACCAGACTTAATGACTTAATTACAACTTCTGTCTCGTATTCCCACAGCTTGAATATTCATCAAACAATGCGGTGTGAATGATACCGTCAATTAAGACGCACGCGTTATTAATTAATAACACCACTTAGGAGACCCCGTCTTACCCAGCGTGGCTCACGGTGAATACAGAGGGCGACAACAGAGGAGCAGGTAGCGGGCTGCGCGCGGGGGGCGGGGCCCTCTCTGCTCCGGGACGCCGTTCAGGTCGGGGGGCGAACATGGGGGGGGGGTTGCTCAAACCAGCAACCCAGGACCCCTTTCCCCCCCGCTGGCAGCTGCCACAGCCCTCGTCCACCACGCATCCCCCCTCCCACTCCCCCCTCCCCCGCACGTTAGACTCCAGCTCCGTGGTGCGAGCCGACGAGGCCTGTGGGGTAATAAGGGTGTTGAGAGCTGGGGGGCGGGGGGGGGGGATTTGTGTTCTTCCGGCTCTGACGCCCATCGCCGGGACTTCTCTCAGAAACCAGGCGGACCGTGTCTTCGCCAAGAATAATACCCTCCCCCCCCGCCCCGACCCCCCCCCCCCCCCCCCCCAGTGTTCAAATTAAAGGTCTCGGAGAGAAGGCGCCCGTGATTGAATTCTTCGTCTTTGTTTCAAAGGCCTGTTCGGTTGCGGAGCCTCTGGACGATTTGGGTGAGTTCTGTCTCTCTCCCTCTCTATCTCTCTCTCTCTCGCACTTTCTCTCTTGCTCTGTCTCTCTCTCCCTCTCTCTCCCTCTCTCTCTCTCTCTCTCCCCCCCCCCCCTCTCTCTCTCTCTCTCTCTCTCTCTCTCTCTCTCTCTCTCTCTCTCTCTCTCTCTCTCTCTCTCTCTCTCTGGGTGTCTGTTCTCCTTCCTGTTGTTTGTTACTGTCCACGTTGTTGTTGTTGTTGTTGTTTTTCACGCTGCGGCGAAATCCCCCAATTAGGCAGGACGATTATCGATCGCGGCGTTCAGACGCTGATGGCTAATCTCCCCGCGACGGCGGCGGGCGGGTCAATAGCCGAGGGCCAGCAGACACCGGGGCGTCACGGCGCCGCGCTCCTCCATGCTAATGCCAGCGGAGAGCCGCCGCCACCGTCGCCGCAGACTCTGCAGCGCGCAGTTCATTGCGGTGCTTTAATTTTTCACTGTCTTCATTTGCGCTCGGCGAGGGATGGATGTGTCACATGACCGCACGGACCGCAGCACTCTCCCCCGATCGGGAAATCTCCGGTTGATAATTGATGGCGGCGTTTATTTAAGTCCAAAACCCCTCCCCTGTCTCTCCCTCTCTCTTTCTCTCTGTCTCTCTCTCGCCCCCCTCTCTCTGTCTGTCTGTCCTGTTTGTCTCTCCCTCTCTTTCTCTCCCTCTCTATCTCTCTCTCTCTCTCTCCCTCCTCTCTCTCTCTCACTCTTTGGTCTCTTCAGCACTCACCATGTAAGAAGACTGAGTAAAAGTTCCAAGCAAGACCCCTGGCTCACATGATAGAAAGTCAGGCTTTTTACTTTGCTAATGAACAGGAAGGAGTAAACAAAACCAAAGCGTCGCTGTAAAATAAAAGGGAACATCTCAGAGCAGGGCTAGCTAGCCAAGCATATGCTACCCCCTCCCCCCCCCCCCCCCCCACCTTTAAATTCTTAATAAACAAAAATAAAAACATGCATGGAAGAAGTCCCTGTGGGCAGGTGTCACCAGTAGGTAAATAAGGAGTTATCAGTGGCCCTTAATATAAATATCACACAACAAAAACAAACAAGCTCCACCAAGAACAGAAAAAAGCCCTTCATCTGATGAAACGTCCCATGCGGGACCCTTGGGTCTCTCCCGCAAACGGTAATTAGCAGCCGAGGTAAGCTAAGCTAACGCCGTCGCCGGGCACAGAACCGCCTCCCTGCGGCTAATTATCACGAGAAGGAAGCGGACGCCACTACCACCAACCCCCCCCCTCCCCCAGTCCCTCTTCAAGCCTTTCTTCCTCGACCAACTTGTCCATGATGAAAGTGTCTGGTGAACAAACCCCAGTGTGCGCAAGCCTGACCCATCAAGGGCAGAGACGCAATCAAAGCAAGAGACGGGACGGTCATTATTTCATGCAGGGAGCCGCCGCTGCCAAGGTCGGAGCTGTCTTTCTTGACTCGCGTCTCGCGGCGCCGTTCCTGCCTGGATATGAAGTGAAAGCTGAGACATATCATAACACCGTGCGTGTTTGTATAATTTTTCTTTATTGAGTGGTTGGTGACCGCTGTCTCGATAATCCAGCGATTTCCTAGAGATAGTGCCGTGAAAAACTGTTCATTGTTCTTGGGGTTGAACCCCAATGTGTGCAGTCTTCCTGTTTGTAAATGATAAAAAAAAATACTAGGTTACTTAACCCTTGGGTGGTTCATATTGTCCCCTTGTTCATGTTTTTGTTATTTTCTTTTGTTATTTTGTGTTCATGGGTCTAATGGACCCACTGCATTTTTTGGTCAACGCAATCAAACTATTTTACATTAAAATACTCAACAGATGTTTTGTATGAATGAAAATAAACAATGAAAAACGTTCCCATAGACTCGAACACCATTCAAGGGTTGAGTACTTCAAATAGGGTCACACAAATTATTCTATAGACGTTATGTTACAGTCTGTGTCGTCATTCATGAATAATTCCATAATCAAAAGTGAATATGCATATTCATGTCATTCCTCATTGTGAAGGAATGATATGCACACAAACATGGAAATGGACGCCATTAGCATTTCAGTACTGTGGGTAGCAGCTGTGGACCAAACCTACAGAACAACGTACAGAATCTCTGTTTCTGTGTGAGTGTGGGTGTGAAGGCTAAGTGAATTAACTTTTTATGTTTGTTTGACTGTAACACCAGTATAAAACAGACTCTATCGTTGCTACGGACTAATTCTTGACTAACAATAGTCTCTACCACCAATAAATATATTTAATATTTTTGCTGAATGTTGTATGTTGAACCCAAAAAAGTTACATAATGAATGCCCTCCAAAACGAGATATAAGTACAGTTGAATTTTGTTAGCTTCTCTTAAAAATGCGCCCTTGAAAATGAAACCAAACACAAAAAATGTATTCATATTATCAATCAATTCATATCAATTCAGAAAGAACCAAACGTATGGCGAGTGACATCGCCGTGCAGCGCTCACATTTCACATTCGCTGTAACCAGCGTTTAACCAGAGGGGGGCAGTGTCCCAGAACGGGTTCTGTTCATATAAACTTTAGGCCATCCAATCCACACACACTCACACACACACACACACACACACACACACTCTCACACACACACACACACACACACACACACACACACACACACACACACACACACACACACACACACAAACACACACACACACACACACACACAAACACACAAACACACACACACACACACACAAAACACACACACACACACACACACACACACACCCAACACAAACAAAACACAAAGTGATGCAAGCCATCCGTATAGGAGGTGCGCGCGCTGGCGTCAACTCTTTCGACAGTCAAAACTTTTTTCCGCGGCTCATTTGCGAAAGCTAGGTTAAGCTTATGTAAAGGAGATGCATCGCCTGTACTTTGGAGGCTTCCGGGAAGCAAACACCGTCCCCTCCCTCGCCTCGCCTCTGACAGGGCGAGTGACAGCTATTTAAATGCGCGCTGTCGTTAGCAAACACAGCCCCGCGCGACACCTGCTTTAATCACGGCAACAAAGGAGAGGCAAGTGGCCGCGCAGGAGCCTCGGCGGCGTGTGATATTCAAATGACGGGGGGCGGCGCATCGCACGCAAACAACAACATCAAAGAATAGGTGGCAGCGGTGAGAAAAGGGGAGGAGGAGGGGGAGGAGGAGGGGGATGAGGGAGGAGAGGGGGGGAGGGGGTGGCAAGGCTCACGGCGCCGGTCGTGTTAATCAGTTTCATTTCCGAAAGTGATTTAGAAAAGAAGGAGGGGGGGGGGGGGGGTGGCAAGGCCCCTCTCGTCGGAGAGAACGAGGTGCGAAGGCGCAACACCGACGTTGTTAGTGTGCGGCGGCGGCTCAGCGTGTTCCGGCCCCGCGGATCGCTGGCTCGCGCCGTGAGTTGCCAGTGACCCAGTTGAGGGCCTTCCGGAAGGAGAACACACCGGAAACTTTGAGTTGAAATTCGGTTGGGTTGTATTTTCCCATTGAAACGTGTGGTTCTGCTCTTCGTCGGTGTGTCGCGCATCAGTGTGGCATCGAGGAAGTCACGGTAACGTGGAGGGAAAGGTTTTTGGGCTCGAACCCTAGTGCGGTCTCCCTGGATGCCCCCCTGTAGCAAGGTTCCCCTCACCCCCACCTACCCCTTAATGACTTTCGTCTGAATTCACTGTAGGTCGTTTTGGATTATAACATCTAGTCAACAACTGAATACCAAGTAGTATAAAGAATAATCAAAGCAGAACACAGACCCCCACCCTGCTCTATGGTGCTCTCATACATGCAATGTTACAAATGACTTCTTGACAAAATGAAAAAGCTACTTGCGCTCTTTCGTTAACCCCCGGCCCGGCTTCCATCGGTACCGGTTTGAAAGAGAGTTCCCAGATAACAGCTGTGGTGGGTAATTATCCAGCTACACATACAGGAAGGTGCCTCATGTAGTTAGAAGGTCAGGGGAGGATCTGTGAATGTAGTGTTGGAAGTCAACACCAGGAATTCTGCTGCCTCAGCATTCAGCAAACATCTCTTTTCTTCTGAAAGTCAAAAGTTAAATGTAAGCTGCGACTTTACAAACCGACCGAGGCGTTGGACTGATGGAAGTGGTTGAAAGGCTGATGGAGACATTATTTCTCAGAGTGAAAGTTTGTTAGGAGCACAGGGACTGCTGTTGTGCCAAGTAGGATCAAATTATCAAGTCTTTCTCTGCAGTAATTCCTCACAATGCAGTAGATGGTATCATGGGACTAGGTACAGATTTGGTTTATATAAGAGATAGTTAAAGGGATGAGATATCTAAGTGTTTGCCTGTCTGACCCAGATTCAGATGAGTCTTTAATTCCAATTCATCATCATGCTCGCTTTAGGAGGAGACCGCTGGTTAGCATTTGCTCTCTGTTAGCTGCTTCCATTGACTCACAGGGCTACAGTAGCCTAGCTCCTGTTCATGTGAAGGGAAAACCCTTTTAATTACTTTCAAAGATTTCCAATGGGTTCTATCACTGTTTTTGGGGCCTTGGTTTATCAGGCAGTGATGTGCGGCTGACAGGTGACCCTCCTCGTGCACTACCCAGCCAGAAGCAGCACATCAGATAATTGCACCAGTGCCAAAAATACCATGAACAGGAGCTAGGCTACTGTATCTCTGCAATGTCAATGGAAGCGGCTAATGGAGAGCAAATGCTAACCAGCGACCTTCACCTCGGGATGCATGATGATGAATTTTACTTAAACTTGCAAACACAAGTTGACAGATAACTTGGCATATCCCTTTAAGATTAGGTTATAGGTTGGAGATGGTTAAGTTTATGTACTAGGCTATTAAAGATGTTTAAGTTTAGGTTTTTAGATAAGACATGGTTAAGTTTAGGTATTAGATTAGAGATGGTTAAGTTTAGGTATTAGATTAGAGATGGTTAAATTTAGGTGTTAGATTAGAGATGGTTAAATTTAGGTATTAGATTAGAGATGGTTAAGTTTAGGTATTAGATTAGAGATGGTTAAGTTTAGGTATTAGATTAGAGATGGTTAACTTTAGGTGTTAGATTAGAGATGGTTAAATTTAGGTATTAGATTAGAGATGGTTAACTTTAGGTGTTAGATTAGAGATGGTTAAGTTTAGGTGTGTAGATAAGACATGGTTAAGTGTAGGTATTCGATTAGAGATGGTTAACTTTAGGTGTTAGATTAGAGATGGTTAAATTTAGGTGTTAGATTAGAGATGGTTAAGTTTAGGTATTAGATTAGAGATGGTTAAGTTTAGGTATTAGATTAGAGATGGTTAAGTTTAGGTATTAGATTAGAGATGGTTAACTTTAGGTGTTAGATTAGAGATGGTTAAGTTTACATGTTTAGATAAGAGATGGTTAACTTTAGGTATTAGATTAGAGATGGTTAAGTTTGGTGTTGGATTACAGATGCAAAAGTTTAGGTTTTAGGTTAGAGATGGTGAAGTTAAGACACTAGGGGAGAGATGGTCAAGTCAAGACAACAGGTTAAAGATGGTTAAAGGTTAAAGATGGTCACGTTAAAGCATTAGGTGAGATACAGTCCGGTTAAGGTGAGGGAGCCGCGTGGCTTTGCTCAGAATAACAATCAGCGGGAGCGCGTGGATGCTTACTCATGGGCTGGCGGCGGTGCCAAGCAGCGCTACGTGGCTGTAGCTTGCAGGGCTATTTACATGCTCCCGCCGCCCCTACGGTAGCACTCGCCGGGTCCAGTCAAAAGGTCACGTTCTGTGGGGTTTGGATTAATATGCGCTCCAGGCTTCATTAATTGGAGTGGGCCGGGGCTTCTGGGCGGCGGTCCAGCGGTCTGCAGCCGCTGTGTGCCAGCCAGTGTCTGTGGTCGCGCTTGTAACCCTACCACTTACTGTGTTTTCATATCCCCTCAGAGCTCATAAGCTACTGTACCGCAGGTGCTGCATACTAAGTGCTGCTTGGACACGGACACACACACAAACACACACACACACGCACACACACGCACACACACACACACACACACACAGGCACACACACACATACACACGCACACACACACACACATACACACACACACACACACACACACACACACACACACACACACCCACACACACACACACACACACAGACATACACACACACACACACACACATACATGCACAAAAGCACACACCCACACACACCACACACACACACACACACACAGGCACACACACACATACACACACACACACACACACAGGCACACACACACACATACACACACGCACGCACACACACACACACATGGGCAGAGTTGGCCACTCAGACACACACACATACACACATACAGATTTAAACACAAAGGCAGACATATATGCGGGCACTCAGCTGCACAGACAAATATGGAAACGCACACACACAGGACACAAACACACACACAGGACACACACACACACACACACACAGACCAGTAACTTTATACATATTTTGTGTTGTCCTCCCATGGCTCTGTCTCAGGCCTCCAGCGGAAACCCCAGACTTAAACAGACTGTCTCCTGTACTCCTGTCCCCCACTAGTTTACCAGATAACAACATAGAGTATACAATACACAATATAACATATGGACAGCACAGCAGTCAAGGTGCGGCAGAACGCAGCATCACAGCATCCAGTCTGACTTCCAACTCATCCGTCCGCCCCGCTCGCTGGCCCGGCCGTCTCTCGTCCTCCTCCCCCTCCAGGCATCTGTCCATCATCCATCCTACTGTCCGTCTCCTCGCCCTGCCGCGTCTTCTCATCCATCGGCCGGCCCTCCGTCCCGACATCCCGAGTCCACCAACGCTTCCACGGCCTCCCCGTGCGTTTGTCCCTTCTCTCTCTCCATCCCTCCGTCTGTCGGTGCGTTACTGTGTACAGCCATCCGTCCATCTCCGCCTCACTATGCCAGTGGACCCCCCCACGATGGGTTTCCATCCCATCGTGGGATTTCAGCACGTCGAGGTAGCGGACCACACGTTGTGTGTTCTGCATCGTCATCATCATCATCACCATCATCATCATCATCCTCATTATCATCCTCATCATCATCCTCATTGTCATCATCATCATCACCATCATCATCGTCATCATCATCATCGTCATCATCATCATCACCATCATCATCATCATCATCCTCATCATCATCACCATCATCATTATCGTCATCATCATCCTCATCATCATCACCATCATCATCGTCGTCATCATCATCCTCATTACCATCATCATCACCACATGTCGAACCCCACAAATGTGCTGATTGTAACTCGCTTTGGACAAAAGTGTCTGCTAAATGCCTCTTTATCATCATCATCACCATCATCACCATCACCATCATCATCCTCATCCTCAACATCATCATCATCATCATCATCATCATGATGATGATGCGTGCGTCTGCCCACTGCGGAGCAGACCTGACCCTCGTCTCAGCGCGCCTCCACGCTGCCTCACATCTGGGCTCCGAGCCACCGCTGAGCCCACATGTTGACACGCGGTACCGGAGGCACTCCGAGTTAGGAAGTTAGGGAGTTAGGAAGTTAGGAAGTTGTTAAGGGAGTCAGTCACGTTTTCACGTCGGCCGTGTGCCGACAACATTCCACAAAGGTCAGCGCGCTTGACTTTAGATAAGGGAGTACAAAGTCAAAGGGAATGTGAATGTGTTTCAGCGAAAGAAAATGTGTAGGCTGAAGCCATCTCATGTTGTACTTACACCTTTCTTGCATTTGTGTTATTTTTGTAACATTACACACAAAAAAAAAAACATAAAACGACGTATTGAACTGCAGATATGCACTCCATAGTTTGGTAAGGATCAATAACGTTTGTTCTCGACAGTCTTTTGGTAGTGCTCACGTTTAAAGTCCACGTCTGAGATGATCCCTCCATTGGACCCCTGCAGCGGACTCCTCAAGTGGCATCTTCTTAACATGTTCTCCCGACCGTTCGATGATCAAACACACAAGCAGCCCCACTGGCTGGGGCTCCCTCCCCAGGTCGCCTCTGACTCCAGGACCCTCTGGAAGCCCCCCCATCACTCGCCTGCTGTTGTCCCCGCGGGGGGCTGGATCTACAGCCTCTCGGAGCCAGCACGCCCCCCCCCCCCTCCTCCCTCGGCCTAATGGACGGATACAGACCATAATATACATCTCTCTGTCTCTGCCAGCACGTTGTGAATCGGTGCTTCATAAATAACACAGCGGTATGTCACAACATGCTAGTGATCTGCGCGCCATCCCACCCACACTCTGTCTCTCTGATTCACTCTCTCTCTCTCTCTCTCTCGCTCTGTCTGTCTGTGTGTGTCTCTCTCTCATTATCTCTCCCTCTCTCTTTCCCTCCCCACACAGACAGATAAAGGACCGCTCTGTCTTCCTCCAAAGAAAGATGGCCAGATGGAGGAGGTAAAGGTGGTGAAGGAGGTGCAGTAGGGGCTAAGGGAGGTGGAGCAGGGGGTACGCGTGGATGAGGAGATGAGAAGGATGAGAAGGAGTAGAGGCGGGGGGTTTAGGGTATGGAGGTTGGATAGAGGAGGTGGCGAGGGAGGTGACGCAGGGGGTAACACTGGAGGAGGAAGAGGTGGAGCAGGGGTAACCGTGGTGGAGGGGGAGGTGGTGGAGCACAGGGTTGAGGTGATGGATGAGAAGGTGGAGCAGGGGGTAGAGGTGGAAGAGGAGGAGGTGGTGGAGCATGGGGTAGAGGTGGGGGAGGAGCAGGTGGTGTAGCACGGGGTAGAGGTGGGGGAGGAGGAGGTGGAGCGCGGGGTAAAGGTGGTGGATGAGAAGGTGGAACAGGGGGTAGAGGTGGGGGAGGAGGAGGGGGTGGATGAGAAGGTGCAGCAGGGGGGAAGAGGATGAACTGAAGAAGAAGGAGGTGGAGCAGCTGAAGATCATTAATTTTACCGCTCAGCTGGTCTTCAAAATGTGAATCCTGTCTTTCCTTGGGCCCACTTAAACTGAAGACCGTATCGGCTATTTTGGTTGTAAACTGTCAAGTTTGAGGGAGGGTGTCTTAAAGATCGAATGACATTCACCTCATGCAATTTATCCCGTTTTAGTATCTTATTAAACAAATCATACCCAAAAAGAACTCATCACTCAAATTCCCCAAATTTCCCAATTTACTCAATTCATTTCAATCTACTTTCCCCAATTTGGCGAGGGGCTCCGTGACCACAGAATCTACAATTCATCCCTGAGCTTGTCTCCGATATGACTTGAAAACTCCCCCCTTAACGCCACGCACCAGGAGCACTCTGGCCGGCTTCCAGTTCATCGGTGCAGAGTAAAACGTGTTGAACGGAAACATGCGTGTCGCATGTGTAAACACACTTTGCGGAAACGCGTTACAGACTTAAGCTTTTAAAGGCCCCCCCTGCGGACCCCCCCCCCCCCCCCCGCTCTGACCCTGAGT
>JAXIVH010000009.1:8170262-8190262 GCA_036785325.1 Urophycis tenuis
ACCCACTTTGAAGGCGCTCGGCGCGGCTATCAATCCTCACCCATATGGCGCGCGGCGGAGCAGATATATCACCTCTCTGTGCTCTGTAGTCTCTCTCTCTCTCTCTCTCTCTCTCTCTCTCTCTCTCTCTCTCTCTCTCTCTCTCTCTCCTGAAAGAAACATCAGCCCCCCCCACCCCACCCCCCTCTTTCTCACCACCACCCGCCACGTGGCCTAGCCTAGCGCTGTGGCGCGCTAACACGCTGGCGCGCATGCACAGCATGCTAACGACTAAACTCTGTACCTCTCAGGAAACAGAAAAAAAACAAAAACTCCAAAAAAGATTGAGGATGGTGCAGCTTCTCGCTCAGCGTACGTGAGTATCAGTCTACTGGGCTTCGCCCCGACAGACTTGAATCGACATCCTCTTATGGCGGTTGGTACAGTACACGGGTAAAGACCCAAGCCTTGTGGTGTTCTATGCCTTCTGGGCATCAAAACGAAAAAGGCTGGCCCGACAGCTTGTGCTTATTTACCTCACTACCATGGCCGCCCGTCTGCGCCGCTTCGATCAGTTCGTTCTTCATTAAGGACGCTTTCATGTGCATGTTTGGAAGGGCAGAGAGGCGGGGTTTAATGAACACCTTTCGGCATCGGGTTAATGACGCATTCATAACAGCACTTGCCCCCCAATCTATATCTATCTGATCTTTACATTGCGGCCATCACAGCCGGGTCACCCCAATAGGCTGAAGCTTTAGGGATTCCATTATCAGACGTGTTCTTCACATAGAGGCCATTATAGTGAGGTCAGGCCTGTAAACCGAAGGTGTGCACCATGAGATATTTCTTCCTCACAGCGGTCATTATAGTGAGGTCGGTGCTACGGGGTAAGGCTGGAAGGAACTCCGCTAAAGAGAGAAATATGTCACATCTGTTACAGATAACACTGTTCTCAGGGTTATTGCGCGCTCCCCGCGTGTGCGTTTGCCAAAATAGCGGGGTAGTATTCGGGGGGTAACGGCTGTTTTTGCTTCCCGAAAATTACTTCTGTACGCCCACCGTCGTAAGCAAGATTTGTGTGTGTGTGTGTGTGTGTTTGTGTGTGTTGGGGGGGGGGGGAACCAATCGACCAATAAAAAAGCAGCATTGTCGGCGTTGCCAAGTAAGCACTTACTTCCTGCGATGAACGGCAGCAAACTATCTGCAACACGGAGAAACAAATGTCCCCCATAAATCAGCCTCCATGTTGGTTTTGTTGTCACTCCACTCGCGGCGTCAAGAGGGCAGAGATTTACGGCGAGGAGACAAGACTCTCGTCGAGTGTTTGTCAAAGTTTTGCAACAAAGTACGGCGGAGAACCACGGAAAGGTTTAAGGGGGAGACCACCCACAATGCACACTTTTTTCCTTTTTTTATTGTTGTTGGGGCTTTAATTATATGTCTAAAATATAATTACATGCTAATTTGCTAACATATTATGTCTCCCCATCTGGCAGCTTATTGCTAGCCATTGTATGCCTTTCTCTGGGCTTCTGTCAGAGGGTTTTTCCTGACTGTTTCCAACGTTCCTCAAGACCGTAATTTCGGATAATGGGCTTTATAAATAAACTCGACTCAACTCGACATATTTGAGTATTGTGTGTAATATCTTTTTCCCATATATTCTTGCGGCGTGAAATTGCTCAGCGTTTTAGCCAGAGTGTTTGGGGCCAGTGATAACAGCGAACACAAAGCAACATTTCCGAAATGAATTAATTGTATTTATTTATTTTTCGGTGGGGGGTTGATGCGGCTGTGGCTCTGTTTGTGTGTGCAGCTGATCCAGACGATCAGCGCCGTGGACAAGGACGAACCACCCAGCGGACACCGGTTCTACTTCTCCCTGGCAACGCCGGCGGCGGGGAACCCTGAACTTCACCCTCCGCGACAACAAAGGTACGTGACTCCGGATTAACCACGACTAACCACGACTCATCAGACCGACGCAGACGCGCTAATGCCTAAGTTATGCTTAAGTTATGCTTCTGCGTTGACACAATGCTAGGGGGCTTACGGACCCATTACGTCCTTGTGGACCCCCCTTGCGTCCACTGCAAGGGCCTGACGTACACCTCCCAAAAATCCTAGATGTACGTTGAGGCGACGCAACACCAACGCAGTGGCATTGGAGTGGCATTGGCTGTGATTGGTCCGCAAACTACATCCGCTGGAGATCGCTTTTCCGGTTTCCACTCGTAAACACCGCTACGGTGTAATAAATGCTTCAACTGATTGGCAACAACATATATATATATAACTTTTGCCTTCATGTCTGTAAACTTATTTTTTACTCGCTAGTAATCCATATGTAATGACCAGAATGGTCATTCTGGTCCCTCTACTGGTGTGGCATTGACTTGCATTTTGACACGTAATCCCCACACAGAACCATCACGGTCTCATGACTGTGTCCAAGCAACTGCGTGGCCATTGCATGATCACTACGCGGAACCATAACCGACGCTAAACACGACGAGGAGAACCATAGCAGAACGTACGAGCGTGTGTGATGGTTAATTGTTTTTCTTCAGCTGACGCACTGTTCTGGGACTCCATGAAGGTTGAACCCGTTGTTGGAGACAAAATTAATCTCGATTTGTCAGAGGGGAAAAGTGAACTACATGAAATATAAGTCTTTCAATACATGAGGGATGGTAACTCAATTATATTACAGATGGGTAATTGGACATGATTACATTAAGTAAAATAATTGTCTGCAACAAGAAGAAGAAAAAAAAAAGAGATTATCGAAAAGTTTTTATTCTTGTCGCTTTTCTTTGATCCATGGCATCGCGTTAGAACAGATTCAGTTTGTTTTTTAATTAGAATGAAGATTAGAATGAAGTGATTAAAGAAATAGATCCGTTAAAAGAATGGAAATTGATAGAGAAACAAGCGATAAGTGTTTAGTGAGTAATTAGGTAACACGCCGTGCACCCTGGGTAGCTCAGAAACCGAGCGACACTCCCCTCGCCTGTTGCGTTGTGATTTACAGCTCGGTGTTCGCACACCTCTGCTCCGATAACACAGCCGTCCTCAACTACAGGATGAATTACAGATAAAGGGGACAAGGTTGTGGGGGGTTTTGTGTGTGTGTGTCCAAACAGAACAGAATCTCTTTTATTACACGTTTTGCTGGAATGTTCCTCTCGGCGTGTCGCTCCGTCTCTGCTATCCTCTTGTCATTTAACACGACAAAACATCCAAACCATAATTCTTTTTTTTTTAATCTCACCTCACCTTGTTTCCCTCACAACACAAAAAAAGAAAAAAATGACAAAAATATTTGTGCGTTCGAGGTGAGAGATTCATTTGGGTTTTGACAGCTGCTTTTTTTTCTTTTTTTTTTCTTTCTTTTAGTCCTTTTGTTTTGCTAAGCCCTCCATCTCTCTTCTGTTTTACAACTCAGTCTCTTCCCTGTCTCCCGTCTCTCTCTCTCTCTCTCTCTCTCTCTCTCTATCTCCTCTCTCTCCTCTCTCTCTCTCTCTCTCTCTCTCTCTCTCTCTCTCGCTCTGTCTCCACTTCCTCGCCTGATCATGAATCATCCCAAACATTTAGACTTTTTCCCCTCATCAAACAGACTCGCGGAGGAGTCAACAGTTGGTTGTGAGCTCAGCGTGAGGCAGCGCGCGTGATCCGAGTGTGGCGTTAATGACACCATCTGTTAATCCCGCACAAGTGCTCCAGCACCAGCCAACACACCGACACACAGACCATACTACACAGGATGCTGCACGCACACACGCCTGTGTACATGGTAGATCGCGTTACGGGGCAGCTAAGGGGAGCTGGGCTCCCCTGAAAGCCTGACCTGAAACATTCAGGGGGGAGCTGGAAAAAATGGTCCACTTTAATGCACATGTATGTGAATTGGAAAGTAGTGGCGCGCACTGTAAAAAAAAAATAGGGCTCCCCTGAAGGCCGCTGTGTAATTCGAACCCTGCATGTATGTATATGCGCATATTCAGACCTGCGGTGTCCTGACGTACGAATCACACAAACCGCCACGACACCCGTGACCTCAGTGACTGTAAACCGGAGGTGAATCTGTCCTCGCTCGGTGTCACATTGCTTTCGTCCCGTTTTAAAAGACGGTCCTTGGTTTGCGGGTTGTTACAATGTCTTCACGTCTTCACAAACCTTTCATGTGATTCTATGAGTGCTGTGAGCACTTTGTTTGCTCTCTGATCCATCCTGCGAAAGGGGGGGATCCTTTGTTTTTTTTTTGTCAAACACCTGATCTCAAAACAGGGCAGGACCGCCTGTGTGTGGGTGTCTGACTCCAGCGGGGAAAGGCTTCTGAGGTCTGATTTTACAAGGCTTGGAAAATATTCAAATCCTCAGGATCGCCTACTCAATGTGGCATACTAGCAATGGTTCACCCAGCAATTGAAATGCTTGAAACTTATTCTGGGGGACTTTCTTACTGTATTAGCAGCAATGAAGTGTTTCACCTTCTTATGACAAATGTACTCTTTGTAAGTCGCTTCGGATAAAAGTGTCTGCTAAATGCCCTAAATGTAAATGTAAATGTAAAAGACAAAGTCAACCCCAATGTTCAGATTCAAGTCAAGAAATACAAATGATGTAATGGACGTTACACACATGCTACTCAACTCTTGTCACTCAAATCCCTCCTCCCCCCCTCTCCCCCCACTCCCCCAATGCAAATTATGTAATACATGTTATACACACGTACCTTCAACCCTCCCCCCCATGCAAATGATGTCATATATACCACAACCCTTGTCACTCACTCCCCTCCCCCTCCCTTCTCTCCCCCCCCCCCCCCCCCCCTCCCCCCACAGACAACACGGCGTCCATCTTGACGAAGCGCGGCGGGTTCCGGCGGCGGGAGCAGCCGGTGTACCGGCTGCCGGTGCTGATCATGGACAGCGGCAGCCCGGCGCTCAGCAGCACCAACACGCTGGCGCTGCGCGTGTGCGACTGCGACGCCGACGGCGTGGCGGCGTCCTGCGGCCCCGTGGCCTACACCGCCACGGGGCTCAGCACCGGCGCCCTGCTCGCCATCCTGGGGTGCATTCTCACGCTGCTCAGTAAGTACCCCCCCCCCCCCCCTGTGACCTCTGACCTCTGGAGAGATGTTTCCCCCCGTGTGACCTCCGACCTCTGGCGAGATATTTCCCCCCGCGTGACCTCCGACCTCTGCCGAGATATTTCCCCCGTGTGACCTCCGACCTCTGGTGAGACTTTCCCCCGTGCGACCTCTGACCTCTGGAGAGATGTTTCCCCCGTGTGACCTCCGACCTCTGGTGAGATATTTCCCCCCGTGTGACCTCCGACCTCTGGCGAGATATTTCCCCCCCGTGACCTCCGATCTCTGGCGAGATGTTTTCCCCCCTGTGACCTCTGACCTCTGGAGAGATGTTTCCCCTGTGTGACCTCCGACCTCTGGCGAAACTTTCCCCCCTGTGACCTCCAACCTCTGGCGAGATTTTTCCCCACTGTGACCTGGGGGGGGGCGAATGGACCTGAATTAAGATATTCCTGGATGGGTTGACTCGGTTCTGGCCGTGTTTTGGTCCGGTTCAGATATTTACAGCCACAGTATAGAAAATTTACATCATGGTGCAGGTTGGACTTCATAAAGCTTTATATGATATTATATTATTAACGCCATCCTTAATGAAAGCAGGATGCCTTAGAGGGAGAGAAGCGTACACCAGTATGAGGATAAGACAAGATATCAGTTTATATTATTCAAGGCGTGACCTGCGACCTCTCAGTGATGTGGTTAAGAGAGATGAAACGTAGATTTAAGTTAATAAAACCGAAGGTCTAATGTTGCTTTAGCACAGGGTGAAATAAATCAAAATATATCAACGACAAGATATTAGGTTTCGCCCTACGTCATGACCTATAATCCCTCAATGTCAACAGAGTTTATTTCAGTTAAAGGTGCAGTAGGTAAGATCAAAGGCGATTATTTCAATGTCATTTGTTAGAAATAGCACTGCCATCCGTCAGCTATTAGCGAGTGAAATGCGCTGTGAGAATATCTGTTTCGACTTGACTGCGCCCGGTCCCCGGAATGAGCCGATTTCAATTTGAGGCCGCTTCAATCTCATTCCTGACCAATCACGGTAGCTCTTCCCTGATTGGTTCGGGGAATCCATCTCGCCCGTCAATCACAGGGCGGGCGAAAGCGACGCTTCTCAACAGCATAGATAAGAAGGCCTAATGTTGGCTGACAAGAACTCAACTGAGCGCATACTACCATTGTACCATATTGCATATCTAGTATTACATCATTTACAATAAATCACATTCATCTGTAATTAAGGGTAATTTGAGTGATAGAAATCTGAATCCATTAAACATCCATTTATATGATTTAATGTAATTAATTCATGTTAACTGCCATTTCAGACTTCACTTCTTTCTACGTCTCATGTCGGTTTGCTAAATGCAAATAAAAGATAACACAAAACATAACCGTATTCATCCAGCAGCCAAGGACACTTGACACTTCCAGAAACTGTCATAGCGCTCGTGCTTCATAGCGTTGATACGGTGATTATTCTCATTGCACAGATTGTGTGTTTGTTATTAACAGTTGTGGTCGTGTTGTTGTTTATCACACGGCGCCGTCTGAATGTTTAAAACAAGGTGCGCCACGAAGAGAGCAGAGGATGATCATTGGTGTGTAAAGGAGGGCCCAGGGGCCTCCTGACCCCCCCAGGGCCCCAGGGTTCGCTGGTCCTATGGCCCTGGGGTCCTACGGCCCTGGGGTCCTAGGGCCCTGGGGCCCTGGGGTCCTAGGGTCCTGGGGTTCTGGGGTCCTAGGGCCCCAGGGCCCTGGGGTCCTAGGGTCCTGGGGTCCTGAGGTTCTGGGGTCCTGGGGTCCTAGGGTCCTAGGGTCCTGGGGTTCTGGGGTCCTGGGGTCCTAGGGTTCTGGGGTCCTGGGGTCCTAGGGTCCTAGGGTCCTGGGGCCCTGGGGTCCTAGGGTCCTGGGGTCCTAGGGTCCTGGGGTCCTAGGGTCCTGGGGTTCTGGGGTCCTGGGGTCCTAGGGCCCTGAGGTTCTGGGGCCCTGGAATCCTAGGGTCCTGGGGTCCTGGGGTTCTGGGGTCCTGGGGTCCTGGGGTCCTGAGGTTCTGGGGTCCTGGGGTCCTAGGGTCCTAGGGTCCTGGGGTTCTGGGGTCCTGGGGTCCTGGGGTCCTAGGGTTCTGGGGTCCTGGGGTCCTAGGGTCCTGGGGTCCTAGGGTCCTGGGGTCCTAGGGTCCTGGGGCCCTGGGGTCCTAGGGTCCTGGGGTCCTAGGGTCCTGGGGTCCTAGGGTCCTGGGGTCCTAGGGTCCTGGGGTTCTGGGGTCCTGGGGTCCTAGGGCCCTGAGGTTCTGGGGCCCTGGAATCCTAGGGTCCTGGGGTCCTGGGGTTCTGGGGTTCTGGGGTTCTGGGGTCCTGGGGCAGCCTGCTGCCCATGTAAGCGGCCCTTCGGTTTGGCTCCTACAGCGGAGGACAGGTGTGTTGCATCAAACAATTCATCAGCAGGCGATTCGGTGACCGTATCGGCCAAGAACAGGCGAAAAAAAAAAAAATTTAAGCACATTGGGGCAGTTGACCCCGCCTTTTGCCACCAGCTGGTTTTTTAGTGGGCCCCTCGGACGCCGGGACACGGGTCGATGATGTATAAACCCAGCCGCGGAGTTTGTGAAGTGTTGCAGAAAGAGCAGGTGTTACCTCCTGACGTGCCAGGACTCTCTCTCTCTCTCGCCTCTCTCCCTTTCTCTCTCGGGGCTCTCTCATGCTCTCTCTCTCTCTCTCTCTCTGTCGTTTTTTCTCCGTCTCTCTTGTGTGTTTGTGTGTGTGTGTGTGTGCGTGCATGCATGTGTGTGTGTGTGTGTGTGTGCATATGCGCATGTGTGTGTGTGTGCGTGCGTGCATGCGTGTGTGTGTGTGCGTGCATGTACGCGTGTGTGTGTGTGTGTGTGTGTGTGTGTGTATGCATGTGCATGTGTGTGTGTGTGTGTGTGTGTGTGCATGTGTGCGTGTGCATGCGCGCGCGTGTGTGTGTGTGCATATGTGTGTGCGTGCGTGTGTGTGCGTGTGGTGATGGCTGGTTTAACCTGCATCTATTGATTGCCCGGTGCACCACAGGTGTGCAGCCCCACCGGGCCCCTGAGTCTGATCAGTCCGGTCTGACCCGGTCTGACCCGGTGCCCGGTGAGGCAGCTGAAGCCAGCCGTCGACCGCGCTCACGCTCCACCCCATGTTTATTCTAATGCCGCAGAGAAAATCATCTAACGCGAGACAAAACACAGGGTGCTGTTCTCCTTCAGCTCGATGCTGTTGCCCAGAGGACAGTGAAACGACGAGTGGATGAGACGTTGCTCTCCTAACACGCGGTGATGAACTGATCGGCCGCACGGGGAAGCTGCACCGTGACGTCCTGTCCCCAGTCTCCCCGGTCATCCTCGTGTCGTGTTTATCTCTTTGTTTTCTTATTGACGAGAAATAATCCCTATGGGGGGTTTGTGTGCGTGTGTGTGTGTGTGTGTGTGCGTGTGTGACAGAGAGAGAGGGATGTTTTGTATATAATGTGTTGTCTCTCGCTCTCAGACCTCTCTCTCTCTCTCTCTCTCTCTCTCTCTCTCTCTCTCCCTCTCTCTCTCTCTCTCTCTCTCTCTCTCTCTCTCTCTCTCTCTCTCTCAGGATCACACATTGATGTGCATGAAGGCCTATCTTCTCAGTACATCTCTCTGGTTGTATTAATGAGCGAGCTAGTCTTACTGACTTGGTAACTTTCGACTCGTTAGTTCAAAGTATTGACTCCCATCCCTCCAGGAGATACATTTGAAAGGAACAAGCAAACACTGTGACAACATAATAGTAGAATAGGAATACTTTTGTAAACAGCCAAGCGCAACCTGTCCCAATGTATTAGATATGTCAATCACTAAAAGATTGTTTCCGGAGGAACTGCATCACAGTCACAAAGCTAAAATAAGTATCTGTGATTGTTTGTTCAGCTCTAAGTGAGGCTGATGGAGTGGCACTAACGTAACATCTCTGGAAGAATTCATTAATCCCTTAGAACCACAGAATACACTACGACTATAAGTAGAAACTAGTAGAAACCTCAGAATAGATCACAGAACATCATCAATCACCACTACATTATCACCAGCAGAACCCTCAGAATAGAACACGGAACCTAATCGACCACCACTACATTATCACCAGTAGAACCCTCAGAATAGAACACAGAACGTCATTGACCACCACTACATTATCACCAGTAGAACCCTCAGAATAGAACACAGAACGTCATTGACCACCACTACATTATCACGAGTAGTACCCTCAGAATAGAACACGGAACGTAATCGACCACCACTACATTATCACCAGTAGAACCCTCAGAATAGAACACGGAACATATTCGATCACCACTACATTATCACAAGTAGAACCCTCAGAATAGAACACAGAACATAATAGATCACCACTACTACCACTACCACACTATTATCTCACCAGGGGGCCTAATATAATGACAGGCCATGACTTGCTTTATCTTGACCGAATACATTACCAAGCTCAGCAGCAGCTCCAGGCTCAGCCAGCAGCCGTGCGGCGCTGAGTCCATCCAGCGTGGATTGCATGTGTTCCTTCCTACTAAAGGTCTCCGTCTTGTGATTCCTGTAGAGAATAGGTTTGATGGAAGAGTAATGCTGCCAGGCCCCATAAAACACGGTCAAGCATTCTTCTCAAGCCCTCTGTGTGCGTGCGTGTGTGTGAAGGTGTGTGAAGGTGAGTGAGTGAGTAAGTGTGTCAGTACGTGCTTGTCACTCGGCGGGAGTGTGTTAATATATATATGCATGTCTGTCCGTGTGCGTGCGTGTGTGTGTGCGTGTGTGCGTATGTGCACGTGTATGTGTGTGCGCGTGTGTGTGTGTGTGTATGATGTGTGTAAATTTTTGATAGCTTGTCATTAAGATACACATTAAAAAACCAAGCGGTACGCTTAAAGTGAGATACACGTCGTCAAGGAGCGAGGCGGGGGATGACGGGGGCGTCTTCAGCTGAAGGGCAGCGGTAGACGTGGGATATTGGGATTCAACAGTGAGGTGAATTGACGTGACCAGAAGCAGACATGTTAACTCGCACGCCGCGCCACGCCGGCTGTGGCGGATTGAGTTCCGGTGATTCCATAACGGCCCCCCCGAACCCGAATCTCTCTGGTCGGGCGCTGCTGATTCAGTCGACCCCCCCCCCCCCACCCCCGCTCAGGTATGAATAATTACTCCAGCAGGCCAATTAGAGGACTGTTCAGTACTGCGCTGCTGTTTATCTCTCTCCTCTCTCCATTTATCTGTCGCTGTTATCTGTGTTCCTCCCATCTCATCCCTCCCTCCCCTCCCTGTTTGTGTCTGTCTTCATACTTCCTATATATATATATATATATATACAGTCTATATAGGAAGTATATACAGTATATATAGATACATACACACAGTATGTATCTATATAAAAATATACACAACAATGTATCTATATTTACGCAAAATTCATCAACATCTGAACAGTGGAGGTCAATATTTATGTACAATATTCATAAATACATACATATTCACATATTCACACGCGCGTGTTTTGGTATTTCAGTCACGGCCCTGCCGCGCGGCTGTACATTGGAATGCGGTCATTAACTGAATTAACGACGGGACCCTCATCGCCGGGGTTTACTTTAAAGCGGCGCGGATGGCGGCGGTTTCAGGTTTCTCAGCGATTCCTTTCCGATAAACAGCAAAGTTGGTGCCGTGCGTCTCCGACTCAACGGCCCTGATTCCATATCGTAGCCCGATCGCCATGGCGATGACTTTAACAGACAGCTTACGGACGTGAGCGTCTTCAGCGTTACCGCGCCAACGCCCCCCCTGGGTGGGGGCGGGGGGTGAGGGGTGATGTGCGTGAGACGGCGCGCGGCGGTAATGAAGCACACGCGCGGAGAGAGAGAGAGAGAGAGAGAGAGAGGGAGAGAGAAAACACTCTTGTAGCTCGTTGTGTTCTCTTGATGGATCGCTCACACAATTCAATTACGCTAAAGGCCCGGCCAACAGGCGACCGGACGGTCGTCCCGCGTTACGCTAACGCCCGCCAGTCGTCCCACGCCCCCACTACCCCAGATGAAGACGCGCACCTTAAAAGGTTGGCTCGGCCCCCCCTGACCTCGCCTGGCTTCACGGGTAATTTCACGCGGGCCGGCGCCGTTCCCCCCCCCCCCCCCCGAGGCCGGCCCTCCATTCATATTCCCCGGCACCCTCGTGCTGGACGGCAGCCAATGGCAGAGGCACAATGTCTCGTCTTCCAGCCGTGAGTCCCCGATAGGATTGGGAGGAGATGGAGGGAGGGAGGGAGGGAGGGAGGGAGGGGAGAGGTGGGAAGGAGAAGGAGGGTGGGGGGGGGGGGGGGGGGGGGGGAGAAAGGGAGGAAGAGAGAGGAAGAGAGAGGGGAGTGGCGAGTGAGGGGGGAGGGCAGAGAGAGAGAGAGAGCATTTCTATTCCACTGTGCCCCGCGATGTGGAGCTCGACACTGGAGGCAGAGCTCCTGAGCCGTTGAAATCAAGAGAGAGAAAAGTGTCACCAACACACACCCGTAATGCGAGTCTTCCGGGCGTTTCAACCAATATTAGAGGCTGGCTGTTAAACAGTAGGGACCTGTCCCCCCCACCATCCCCCGCATGCAGCATCCTCCCTCCCGCTTGTAGCGAGCCAACACGCCGTGTCACCCGACGTCAGCCATTTTGAGCGCGAGGTGCCTCTCGGTGCACTCCAGTCTTGAGGATCCATCGCCTCGCGCGCTCGTCCCCTTCAAATTGAACTCTTATTATGGGATTTGAAGTGGTACTTGCCATCAGTTCCCTGGCACTCTCCCCCCCCCCCCCCCCTCCCCCCTCCCCCACTTTCCTTCCTCCCTACTATTCGGTCCATGCTGTAGCCACGGCAGCGGGAGGAGAGGGGGAGAGGGGGGAGGTAGGGGGGCAGGAATATGGGGGCGTGGAGCGATATGTCAGTGGTGCTGACACTGACGGATGGCGGATCATTAGACAGGTGCCAGGTTGCTTGGCTGGAGAGTTATTTTCAGCCTATCAACGCGTGGCGACAGAGGAGGTGGCGGGGGAGGGAGGAGGAGCTGGTGGTGGTGGAGGACTCCAGGCAAAGTTTCCTCCGCGGTTGTTGGCGCGGCGACGTCGGCGAGGGCGGCAGGCGGCCTGATTGCGTTGTGGCGGGGGGAGTAAGTAGCGGGCGGAGGAGGAGGTGGTGGTGGTGGTGGTGGTGTCCCAGCGGGGTGGCGGAATGGGTTCTTCATATCCTGATCGACTTACAGGGGGGGGGTTATTGGGTTATGCAGGGCCAACGTGGTATTCTCATCCGAATAAACGGCAGGTAGACGCAAATACGTTCGGACAGCAGGGGGGGCCGGGGGGGCTGTCCCCCTCGCTGACAGCGGCGGCGGCGGAGCGTCTGAGTGTCTGAGCGCGGCGGGCGAGAGCAGCCGGCGTGTGGCGCTGATGTGCCGCGAGGTCTACTGAACGATCCGGAGCGTTGACTCGCCTTGGACGATGGCGATGACAGGCGGCGGCAGTCGTTGGTTATTAACGATCGATGACGACAACGGCCTGACAAATTGAGCGCAGATCATTACGATCACTCATTAATCATACAGAAGTCCTGGCTGACTTTCGGACGATCCCGATGGGATCGCGGCGGGCAGGTGAAGGGCAACGCCGTCGGCTTATTTTTATCAGTGGCGGCAGTAATGGTGTACGGAAATAATGGCACGTTCTCCAGGGTTTCGTTGCATCGCGGGCAGCGCTCCTGATCCCTGGCGGCGAGGGATCCGGGGATCCCGATACTGTTCACGATAAGAGACACGGAAGTTGAGACTCGGTCAAATCCGCCGCTAACGGCGGCATGGGAGTGAAAATCTGTACGTGAGTTAGCGGGCGTTGTGGCGCTAGTACACGAGCTAAGCTACAAATGACGAAGAGGATGGAGATCGACTGCTCGGCGTCTCTCTCAGGGGAGCAAGGTTATTGTGAGAGTGTATTGTGTATGATTGGTGTCTCCAAAGTGTCTTCTCCCCCCCCTGCAGTCATGGTGCTGCTGATCGTGACGCTGCGCGGGCGCCGCAAGACGCCGCTGATCCTGGAGGAGGAGCGCGACGTCCGCGAGAACATCGTGCGCTACGACGACGAGGGGCGGCGGCGAGGAGGACACGGAGGCCTTTGACATGGTGGCCCTGCGCAACCTCAACGCCCTGCAGGCCGACCTGGGCGCCGCGCTGCGCCCCGGCGACCCCAAGGCGCGGCGCGACGTCACCCCGGACACGCCCGCCTTCTTCCGCTACCCGCCGGCCGCCGCCGCCTCCTCCTCCTCCTCCTCCGTGGCCGCCGCCGCCGGCCTGTCCCAGCGGCCGGCGGCCTACAAGACCCTGCCGGACAACGTGGTGTTCCGGGAGTTCATCTGGGACCGGCTGAAGGTGGCGGACGTGGACCCGTCGGCGCCGCCGTACGACTCGCTGCAGACGTTACGCCTTCGAGGGCAGCGGCTCGGTGGCCGAGTCGCTGAGCTCGCTGGAGTCGCTGAGCTCGGACTCGGAGCACAGCTACGACTACCTCAGCAACTGGGGCCCGCGCTTCAAGAAGCTGGCCGACCTGTACGGCAACGGGGACGCCGTGGCGGCCGGCGGCGGCGGTGCCAGCGGCCTTGGCGTCAGCGCCGTCAGCGTGTTCTCATAGCCCTGCCGGGAAAACGCGCACGCAACAGAAAAGTGTGTTTTTTTTAAAACTGTTCCCCCGTTTTGTTTTTTTTCCCCCTACATCGATGCTAACCAAAAAAAAAACAACAACCAAGCGTTAGCAGTCGGTGGTTTATTTATTAGCTGAGGGAGAGCGGGCGAGCGCTTTGTGGTCACGAGGCGAGCGACAGCCGTGATTGAACTCGACAAACTAGGAAAACTGGTAGATTTAAAAAGAAATCAACTGGAATGGCGTCAAAATGTCCCGGTGTCTTCGCCGTGCCGCTGCGCGCCACCGCCATGCGCCGGCGTCTCAGAAGTGGTGACTCGGGAGATTCGACACAGGCTTCAGACGGAGAGGAACTCCGCGGGGGGAAGCAACCTTTCTGCTCAAAAGACATTAAAGGCCTGAGATTGGGCCGGGCTCCAACCACTGTTCAGGGAGCGAGTCAGCGGAGAGAGAGAGAGAGAGAAGAGAGAGACGAGTGTTCTTTCATCGGGGTGATGGCCAGAAACCTGGCACCCTTGCATTCCTTGGCCTATCTTTGTGCAAAACAAAAATGAAACCTGTGGCGTTCTCCTGAATTGAATCTCAGTCCCCCGGTGGCTAATCGGTTTGTCGTTTGTCAGTTTGTTTCATTGTTTCTTCTGAGGGGGGCCGTGAGGGGATTGGTGTATCGTTTGGTGGGGGTGGGTGGAGGGGGTTTTCAAAGACGTTTGATAAATACGGAAGTTGTTCTAAGACTCGGTCAAATCCGCCGCTAACTGGGGCGTGGGAGTGAAAATTCGACTTCCGCAAGTTAGCGAGCTTCGCGGCGCTAGGACACGAGCTAGGCTACAAATGATGAAGAGGAGACAGGACGACGGCTCGATGTCTCTTTTGGGGAGCGAGGCATTGGAAGTACAATCACCTCAAATGCTCCCCACAACAAAAAAAAACATTTTTTTCAGATGTTAAAGTGTGATGTTGTCTGAGTTTGTTTTATTCTTCAGCCTTTCTATTGCCACGTCCGATGTATGATTTTTTTTGATAGGCGTAATGAAATCCGAAACGCAGCCTTCACGGGGGGGGTTTGTCGTCCCGTCGCAGTCCGAAAAGACGGAATCTACGAAATCTTTGCCGAGGGGGGGGGGGGGGGGGGGGGGGGGGGGGGCGGGGGGGGGGGGCGGGCGTGCGCTCGATTTCAAGATTCCTGCAAAGTTTACTCTCGGGGACAAAAAAAATAAAATAAGCGAAGGGACAGTCGTTAGCAGGGTAGTCATCTGAGTAAACACATTTTTGCTTCTGTAGTTTGCGAGTGCAGCCTGTTGTTTATTGCAGAGAAATCTTCGATCCGATCAACGTCACAACGCACAGGTTTTTTCGTCATCGATGGTTAACTGTATAATACTGATATTGTGCAGATATTTTTTCATTTTCATTTCCGCTGAAACAAATGTTACGATTGGATGTCGACATGTAAATCTCATATGTACTATTTATTTTGAAGAGGCGGAATTGTGCGACAAATTGTTTCTTATAATTTTTGCCGAAAAATAAAATGGACATTTAGTTCCTTAAAAGACCAACCTGGCTTCTTTTATACTTGTGACCATCTAACGATTTTAGATTTCACTATTTCACCTCTTCCACTATTCCACGATTAAATTGCCAATGTGTTTGTCCTTGTTGCTGTTCTTTGAGTGGGTGGGTGGGTTTTTTTATAGTTATAAACAACATTTGGGACGGCAGACAGTTGAAGACATAATTACATGAGAATGGATTATTTTTTTCCGTTTATCAGCTCCATTTCAGTTCCATTATGCTTCTATTCCGAGAAACACGTTGGGGGGGGGAACGCATATTTTATACAACAATCTAATCACCGACAGCGTTTCAAAGGTGTTCCAAACTGTCTCATATCCTTTCACAAAGGAGAGAGAGCGATAGAAAGAGAGAGAGAGAGAGTTGGAGAGAGGGGGGGGGGGGGATTTAGATTCGGGGTCCAACAGGAGAGCACAAGGTGGAGGACTTGAAGAGGAGGATGATGAGGAAGAGGACTGCGCGTTTGTACTTGAAAGGCCCGTTTGGAGACGGGAGGCGCGCGTAGCGGCGCGGCGTGATGAACAGTCGGGGCCGCTCTGTTCTCCTTCTGCAGGACGCGCTACGGCGAATTAGCTCTCCGGCACCTCCCGTGGTCAGCCACCGCTGCGCGCACACACACTCCACACACACACACACACGTTTACATGCAAACGCCATGTGCGCACACACACACACACTCCTTTGCGCGCCTTCTGCATGCGCGTGCCCGGCTCCGTGCGCTCGCTCGTCTCGTACGCAACACAGTCTGTCGCATGCACGAACGTCACGTCGCTGTCTGCCACGCGCGCTCCCGTTGCCACTTGAAAGAACGCACATATATCTATCACACGCACATTCCGTGCACGTCTATCACATGCACACTGTATCACCGATCAGATGCACACTGTATCACCGATTACATATCACCTATCATATGCACACAGTATCACCGATTACATATCACCTATCATATGCACACGGTATCACCGATCACATGCACACTGTATCACCTATCATGCACACAGTATCACCGATCACATGCACACTGTATCACCTATCATATGCAGACGGTATCGCTGGTCACATGCACACTGTAGGCTATCACCTATCATATGCACACAGTATCACTGTTCACATGCACACTGCACATGCAGTGTGGATGGGAACACAGGTATGTTTATAAGAAAGAGGGAGGCTGTTGACCGATATTTTCCCTGCCAGGTGTTATTTACTATTAGGTGGACGTGTGTACAGTAAAGAGTACGTATACTGGTGTATAGTTGACTGTTATTATTAAAGAAGACTGAGCCTACTCCTTGGGTCTGGGGTAGGCTGGTACTCTGCTACGTGGGAGTGGGTGTACACCTGTTTCAGACTGAACCGGGTTGTTTTGAAATGTTATTCATGATTATGGTAAACCTTACGACTGCAGATGTGATGCAAATGAAGTGAAATAATATATATACACTTGCTTTGATGGGGTTGTGTGATTATTTGTTTGTTGGGCTTACTATTTGAAGTTTTGCCACAAAAAAGGTGTGTGGTTGTGTTTGTGTGTGTGTGTGTGTGTGTGTGTACATGTATGCTTGCATGTGTGCGAGTGTGTTTGTGTGTATGCTCATATGTTTGCGTGTGTGGGTGTGCGTGGGGTGTGTGTGCGTGGTGTGTGTTTGTGTGTGTGTGTGTGTGTGTGTGTGTGTGTGTGTGTGTGTGTGTGTTGTGTGTGTGTGTTTCTGTGCATGCTCGTATGTTTGCGTGTGTGTGTGTGCGTGCGTGCACGGAGACATCCATCAGCCATCCACATCTCACTAAATAAACACTTAGTAATGATGCAACTGAAACACACACAGACACACACACACACAAAAACACACACCACACACACACACACACACACGCACACACGCACACACAGGCACGCCTCCCTCCGTTTCTTCGGCGTTGTCGCGGCACACAGATCCAGGTAGGGAGACGAGGGTCCTCTGTCGCGGCGGCCCCGACAGGCCTGCGATGAGATGTGATGCGACTGACGCCAGCGCACCTCGCTGTGATGCAATTGGCTGAAATGAGCGCATTGTGTGCTTGGGCCCGGGGGTCGGTAAATAAGCCGTCTCCTCCCAGGTATTGACTTAGTTGCGGTTGCCTTTGAAGACGACACGCGCCGTAACATCTGAGGAGACAAACTATTAGCAGCAGTGGCTCGTTCATTACCGCGCTACTCTTGCTAGGCTAGCGGGCGGGAGGAAGTGAAACCGAACAGAGCAGACACATGCACGCACACGCGCGCGCACACACACACACAGCCCAATTTATTAGGCAGGAGTCGCTAGCTCATTACGGCGCGAACCCTAACCCGGAGCCTCATTATGACGCAGCTGCAGCTAGGCTAACAGTAAAGGAAAAGAACAGTGACTCCTCTGAACTGTTAACAAGGAGCAGCTCGCTCGTAACAAGCTAGGCTAACCCTGAACTGTTAGCCAGGAGTAGCGAATGTAGCCATCTCATTATGACGGCACTTTAGCTAGGCTAACAGTAAACGAAAAGAACAGTCGCTCCTCTGAACTATGAGCCAGGAGGAGCTAGCTCATTACGATGCTACCTCTTCCTCCTCGGGGTTAAGGCCGGTAACTCTCGGCACACAGGATGCTGTTAGTTATCCGCCGTCTGTCCCAGAGCGCATTTCTTTATAATGGCTATCTCTCTTTGTCTCGCTCAACCCTTTATTTATGTATGTATTTATCGTTATTTGTTGCTTTTCTCAGCGAGTTTATGTGCTTTTAGGCTCAACAATAAAACTTTGTGATCAACGCTTTTCTGCTATTTGGTTCGGATTTACATCATGATCATTATATACGTTAAACTGAAGGTATTGTCTAGAATAAGTATGTCTCACCGAAAAAAAAGAAAAGAAAACATACATTTGCAAACACTCTTATGGACCTTTTAAGTACGCCGTTTACTTAGAGTGGGTTTACTCAAGCCCAGAGAAAACAAAGCACACACGCTCCGAGCCTCAAACCCCATCTGACGCTCGCTGGCGGCCAATCAGAAGCCTCGTCCTCCCCACCTGGCACCCGAGGGTGCTTCTAAGCAATCAGGGAGCCACGCCTTATCGGGGGGGCTCAATCTGCCCCCCGCCCCTCCCTTACCCCCTGCTTGATTACCCGTGTGTTGGCCCCCGGGGGCCCCGCGGCAGCCACTCAGCCCCCGTGTCCCCTCGTTCCTTATCATAACCGTTCATCGTCAACACACCGCCGCGGACAAACACCGCCTGCCCCCCCGCTCTCCCAGCGACTGGCGGCAGCCGGGGAGGAGATTGGCCGACGCGCGCGGATGCCGAGCAGCGGTGGCGGCGGTGGCGGCGATGAGGGGGCTAATGGAGTCTGACCCCCAACCCCACCCCCGCGGTGTCCTGGGAGGGAAGGGGAGGGTGGAGGGGTGGGGGGGGGGAGAGGGGGACATCTTGGGTCTGCAGACACGTGGCCGAGGGCTCGCACGCCAGGTGTCCCGTCCTGTCCGTGGACAGCCCCGGCGCCGGCGGTATTAAGCCCGGGCGATGAATAATGCAGGCGCTGGTGTTTTCATTATCACTCATAATCACCAGATATGGATGAGCTGGAGTGGCTGCGTGTGATTGTCGAGATGCATAATTAATGGGAAGTGGGAGAAAACATGTTTGTTTTTGCCTAATCGTTCACACACACACACACACACGCGCACGCGCGCACTCACGCAGGCACGCACACACAGATGCACACACAGCCACACACAGCCACACACACACACACACACACAGACACAGACGCACACGGACAGACAGGCGGTTTTATCGTTCATCATCTGTTTGTTTGGCTGCTTGTTGTCTGTCTCCGACGCAGGGAGCCGGCCCCGCAGTGTCCACACTGTAATATTCACGACCACGTGACGGAGACAGTGAGGCTCGGTGGGTGGGTGGAGCCACCACCCAAACACCAGAACACTCCAGTGGTTGGGTGGCGAGAGACGAGAGGTTGCGGGTTCAAATCCTGGCAGCGACGGCGGCGGCGGCGGTGGCAGCGGCTTCCTTACCTGTCGGACCTCCCTGAACGAGACCACCCTCCGCCTCCCCCCCGCCCCCTCCCCCTCGTCCCAGCAACCACGCCAGACTCCTCCCCATGAAAAAGTGTCTGCTCAACGAGTCAGTAGTAATGTATGCAGCGTCTTCCAGGACGGCGTGCGGCAAAAAAAGGAATATTTACTTAACTCCAAACCATCGCGGGGGCCCCGGAGTCCTGCCATATTAATTCCCACAGATTAATATTTATTTCCACCGTCACAAGCGCGGGAGCTCTCCAAGCTCCTCCATCCCCACGCCTCCCCCTCCGCCTCCCCCTCCGCCTCCCCCTCTGCCTCCCCCTCTGCCTCCCCCCGCCTCTCCATCTCACTTCTTACACTCTCCCTTTTTTTCGCTTTTTCTCCCCCCTCCAGGAGATAAAACTTTTTGAGGGGCCCGTTCGTTGCAGGGGGGCTCCTCATCAGCAAGAGGGGGAGGGGGGGAGGAGGGGGTGGGGGTGCTGGGCGGGCCTGGCTGCTCTCCCCCCTATTCCACCTCACTCGCCCACCCCCCCCCCCCCCCCCCCCCCCCCCCGCTCCTCACCCCTGCTGCCCCTCGCTG
>JAXIVH010000009.1:8192423-8194923 GCA_036785325.1 Urophycis tenuis
CCTGAGGTCGCTGGCCAATGGGACGTCCCGGCGACGGCGCTCTGACGCAGTGCTCGGCGCACGCAGTCATTGAGAGTAGAGAGCTGGTGCTGATGCTGCTGAGCTGCTGGCTGAACTGTGCTTGGGAACTCTGTTAATGCGGCAACACCCACACAGGTGAGTTCACACAACGGCTCAGAGCGGTGGAGAGGGTGGGATGGGGAGAGAGAGAGAGAGAGAGAGAGACAGAGAGACAGAGAGAGAGAGAGAGAGAGAGAGAGAGAGAGAGAGAGAGAGAGAGAGAGAGAGACAGACAGAGAGGCAGAGCGAGAGAGAGAGAGAGAGAGGCGAAGAGAGAAAAAGAGAGAGAGAGAAAGAGAGAGTGACAGAGAGAAAGAGTGACGGATAGAGACAGAGAGAGAGAGAGTTGTTGAGCGAGGCAGAGAGAGAAAGAGAGGGACAATCAGTGCAGGAGGGGGAGGGGGGGAGAGAGAGATAAACAGAGAGAACGAGAGACAACGAGACGCAGAGACAGCTGGAGATAATGAGAGAGAGAGTGAGAGAGAGAGAGAAAGAGAGAGAGAGAGAGAGAGAGAGAGAGCAGAGAAAGAGCACACATACTCATGGAAGAGAGCGAGTGAGAATGAGGATGAGGGGGAGCCGTTGCAATTAAAATGGAAGTTAACGTCGGTTACGGGAGAAAAAAAAAAAAGGCCTCCGCGGCCGACCGCGTGTGTTGTACTCACGGCGTCAGGGCGGGCGCCGCGTTAGCACGCGCGCTAACACAACACATCTGCCGGGACACATTAGGATTCAACCGCAATGAAAGAGAGGTTAATTGTGGCGCCCGTGGAGACTTGGCACACAGCATCGCAGTGCAAACGCATCAACAGCACACAAAACGCCGCCGCCAACGGTTCCTCCACCTCCTTCCGGGGCCCGTGAGGCCCGTGTTTGCGGACCCCTGAACATCTGCTCGCGCTCACATCGGCGATGACCAGTCAACACCTGCATGCGGTCACGGCATCTCAGCGAACATACGCGCCACAGCGCACTAACTAGCTAGCTAGCTAGCCTGCCGCCGGCTCCGCATCATTAGGCAGGTCCGCTCTCGTATACGCCCACGCACCACCTTGAGACCACCTTGGGATTTTCCATCAGAAACTTGTATTGCGTTGAAGTTGGTGGTCTCCCGTGACCCCCGCCGCCAATCCCCGGCGCGGTGGTGCGACGCCACAGAAAAACACACGCCGCCAACGACACAAAAACAACCAACAACCCCCCCCCCCCCCAAAAAAAAACAACAAAAAAAAAACAACAACACATCCTCCCTGAGTGGAACAGCGGCGCCGCTGGGAACACGGGGCAGCGAAACGCGGCGAGTGCTTCTCAAGGGCACTCACCGCCAACGCCGCCACCATACCCCCCACCCCCTGCCGGGGCCTCACCTGAGAGGGTGGCCAGGCACACCAGCACGCCCAGCAGGGTCTTGAGGCTGGCGCCCATGAGAGGGCCAGGGCCTCCACGCCGCCGCCCCCCGGGGGGGCAGTGGCCGGCGGGCTCGCAGCTGCACACGTGGATGGTCAGCGTGCTGGTGCTGGAGAGCGGGGGCACGCCGCTGTCCGTCACCACCACCGGCAGCAGGTACTGCGAGCGGTCCTTGCGGGTGAAGGAGCTGCGGCGCGTCACGATGCTGGCCGTGTTGTCTGTGGGGGGGGGGGGGGGGGGGTCCCGGCAGGGAGGTTCATGTTAGGATTGGTATGCGATGCCCCCACATACACACACACACACACAGTCCCACCCCCCCCCCACCTTGCTGGGTTGAAAAGAAGTACCGGCACGCTGAGGTGGGGCTGCAGTAGCTCAGCAGGAAGAGCGGGCGGACAGAGCGGGGTCGTCCACTAACCGTAGGGTCGGCGGTTCGATTCCCTTGATCCCCCCTCCTCCTCCTCCTCCAACTGTCCACATGTCGAACCCTCACAAATGCACTGTGATTGTAAGTCGCTTTGGACAAAAGCGTCTGCTAAATGCTCTTCACCCTGAGGTGAAAACTCCAAGACAGCGCCATCTGTGGCGGGACATGGGGCACTGCAGCCCCCCCTGTTCACGAATCGGAGGCTGCAGTGCGGAGTGCGACCGACAGCAACCAATCAGCAGAATTGACATGACTTCTTTGTTTGCTGCTGATTTTCTTGGGCGGGGGGCGGGGGGGTAGATTCTGTGGTGCAGGCACATTTATATGCCATTTGGGGCATGGGGATACCCTGAGAGAGATACATCCCACCTTTAGCCTGGGCAGCCCAGTGGGAATGGAACCCCCCCCCCCCCCTCCCGCCCCCGCCCTCCAACCCTGTCGGTGTTAATGCCTTGCTCTATCGGCGGGGAGACACGGAGCCCCTCGCTGCAGTGGCTCCAGGGACCTGCGGAGCCCGCGAGAGCCATGATGTTCCTCCGTGTGCTCGCTCGCTAGCGTGTGAGCGCTGAACAATGCGCGCTGTGGCGGGGTGTCTTTAATCTCCGC
>JAXIVH010000009.1:8197423-8219923 GCA_036785325.1 Urophycis tenuis
CACATACATAAACTCTCTCTCTCTCTCACATACATAGTCTCTCTCTCTCTCACATACATAAACTCTCTCTCTCTCTCACATACATAGTCTCTCTCTCTCTCACATACATAAACTCTCTCTCTCTCTCTCTCTCTCCAGTAAGTGGCTCGGAGCCTGGCGGTGCTAAATTGGCTCTAACCCGTCTACATTATGAGAGAGTCTCTGAATAGGACTGAAGACGTTTCCTCCTCACTTGTCTCCTTGGCTACAACCGTCACATTGTGCCAATTTGCGGCCTCCCGGTCCAGGGGCTTGGAGAGCGTGATGGTGCCATTGTTTGGGTCTATTTTGAAAGCTTTTCGGACGTCGCTGTGTCTCTCAATTGAGTACCTGAAAGAGATAGAGAGAGAGAGAGAGAGAGAGCGCGAACGGGACGGGCGTTTAGCGGGTGAGATGTTGTTTATTTCCTCGAGTGGACACAAAGCAGCGGCGCGCGTGTTGCACCCCCACAAATTAACTCAGTCGCTCTGTTTCTTTCGTTCTTTTTATATCGGCAAACAGACGGGCGACAAAGAGCCTGGTGACAGTCAGTGTCAACACAGAGGGAGACGCGCTCGCCGCGTCAACGTTTACACATGTCTTTGGCGTTCCGGGCTCTGATGGCGTCGGTTCGTCGACACCCACACGCACGCTATCTCCGCAGAAGACATGTCGCAGGTTTTTTTTTTTTTTCCGACAAACGCAAATTGTAAATTAGCGCAAACCTCGCGAGTCAAGAGAGTGAGATGTCAACATTTTCTCTTTTCGTGCGGGTAAAAAAAATACTCATTTACATTCACGTGCACAAAGAAAAAAAACAGCGTTCACGTGTTTCAAACACAGCCAGAGAGAGGAAACAGGAGAAAAAAAAAAAGGGGGTCAAAGGGAGTTTGGCTTGCGTTCCTCGCTCTCGCTCCACTCGCGAATCCTCTCTCCACTCGTACCGATTCCCCCCCCCCCCGTATGGTAAAGTGATTATTCCGCCGCGCCGCTGAATTCCCGTAAACAAGAACAAAAGGGATGGGGGGCGGGGTTACCTCGCGCCTGGGGGGCTGACGCACGCACACACAATGGGGAGCAGACGGTAAGCGGCAGGGGCGGCGCCCCGATACACGCGGGCCGCGTTCCAGCCCACGCTGCCTGGAGGAAACCGCGGAAACCTGCTTGGATTTTACTTCCTGCTTCCCGAGACAAAATCACCAAACGCCTGCTAACCGGGGGGGGGCTCTGATTGGCCGATATGTTGCACCTGCTACTCTTAAAACGCGGGAGGACAACGAGGCCCCCCTGCCGCCCACACACCCCCCCCCCCCCCCCCATCTCACCGCGTTCCCCATCCCCCCCGTATCCTACGGCAACGTGCTTCCGTTGCAAATGACGGCAAATCTGAATTCCATATGCCAGCCTCCACGGCGCTTTATTACATTTCCACGTGGCGAGGGCCGCGGCCGCTCTGTGATAATACGGCCGGCGCCGCGACAGATAGAAAGCGCCGTGAGGTATAAAAACGGTCATGATTTATTCAGCAGGGCTCATTTCCGACCAAAGTAATACGAGATAAATATGACCATGTTCGGGGTATCCATAGAGATCAAGGGAGGCGAGCGAGCCACACACGCGATTTGAAATGGAATGATTTTTTTTTCTTCCCTTATTTCACTTTTTATTCCGTTTTTTTTATTTGTGCGGGGTGGGGGTGGGGGGGGGGGGGGCGGCCGGTGAAGGGAAAGTCTTTGAGGAGACGCTGTCAGGGGTTGTTCATCTCCTGCCAGACTGCCACCCAAAATCTCCCTCCCCCCACCCCCCCCCCCCCCCCCCCCCCCCGCCACCTCCCCCCCCCCCCCCCGCCACCTCCCCCCCCCCCAACCTCTGGGGCGCCCCGCCGCCCCATTAGCATAACCCTCGCCTGCGTGGCGAGGCGAGCTAGCTGGCACATGTCATTCTATTCCGGGGGTGTCAGTTTGGACAGGCTGGCGCGGGCCAGGGGGCGTGCGGGGTGGGTGGGGGTGAGGGTGGGGGTGAGGGTGGGGGGTCACGCCGCACCTGATCGGGTTGTTCCGGGTGTCCGTTGTCCCGGGCGCTCACGCCGCCCACCTCGGCGCCAACCTCGGCGTTCTCCCACACCTTCCACTCGTAGCTGTCGGCGCGCCGAACGCCGGCGGCTCGTCCACGTCCTCCACGAAGACCTTGATGGTGGCGCGGTCGTGCGCATCCTCGGGGCTCAGGAAGCGCTCGTCCACCAGCAGGTTGTCCGCCTCCACCGCCATCACGAAGCGACTCTTACTCTCGTAGTCCAGAGGCTGGGGGGGGGGGGGGGGGGGGGGGGGGGAGGGAGGGGGGGGAGAAAAAAGGGGGAGGGATGTGAGAATGACATGACGGGGGAAGGGGGGGGGGATATTGGGGGGTGAAGTGGAAGGAGGTGGGGGAGAGAGACAAGCAGGGAGGAGTGGGGGGAGACATGGAGAGGGGAGAGAGAAGGGAAGATGGGGGAGAGAAGGGTGAGAGAGAGAGACAGGCAGGGGGAGTAGGGGAAGACATGGAGAGGGGAGAGAGAAGGGGAGATGGGGGAGAGAAGGGGGGAGAGAGACAGGCAGGGGGAAGAGGTGGAGACATGGAGAGGGGAGAGAGAAGGAGAGATGGGGGAGAAAAGGGGGAGTGAAAGACAGGGAGGGGGGGGAGGGGAGGGGAAGACATGTAGAGGGGAGAAAGAAGGGGAGATGGGCGAGAGAAGGAGGAGTGAGGGAAAAAGGACAGAATCAAAGATAGAAGAAAGGGTAGAAAGGAAGACAGAAATAGATTGGAAAAACCGAAATCCAAAACGAGAGAGGCAGAGACAAGAAAGAGGAAAGATCAAAACACGAAACAAAAGAGAGCGAGAGTCAGACGAGACGCTTTTTGAGGCGATGAAAAACGAAATATGTGCGGATACATATCAAGCAGCATATCATAAGACTCAAAATCAATTGCAGCAAATGATTACAGCGGTACGACGGCTTTGAAAAATACGGCATCCTGATTAAGAGCGATGATTATTCTTTGTGTCTGGGAGCCGAGAGGGATTGAGTGAGGAAAATGGTTAAATCAATGTCACCGCTCTGTGTGAGCCGGGCGCCAGCACTTAAATAACGCCACGTCGCTGATTAGCATGATCATGCTAGAAATAAGAAGACAGCATGCTAACCATTAGCATTCCCTTCGAACGACTCGCAGTCGATAATGTTTGACAAGGCCTTTTTTTCTCTTCCTTTTCTTACGCCGTCGTAAAAAACAAAATCATCTAAATTGGAATCTCTCGCGTGTTATCAATGGGGGACTCGCAGCCTCGAGGGATCCTCGAGGCAAAGTTTAATCTAAATAAAGATATTCACAACACCATTAAGAAGGTCACCCAGATAATTGTGACCTTCAGTTTTTTTTTTTTTTGGGGGGGGGGGGGGGGGGTAAACGACAACACTAGCACACTGTGCTCAAAGCAATCGGACAGTGTGAGGAAACCCACGACAGACAGAAACCGCAGTCAGGCAAAGCGATTGGTCAACCCGAACGCAGTTTGCGGGGTGAAGAACGGCCCCTCATTGTCCGACACAACCCAGGCCTGTCCTGTGATTGGTCGACTGCCGTAGAGATAAGAGAGGACAGAACAAAAAAACTCGACGAGGGAAGAAAGGAGGGAGCTCATTCACAGAAGCCCCAGTCGACCCAGACCTTGGCCAGGAGGACCACCCCCTCCTGGGTGAGGGGGTCCAGCTGGATGCTGAAGGTGTCGCTCTCCTCCAGGTCCTGCAGGGTGTAGTTCATCTCGGCGTTGGCGCCCAGGTCGCCGTCCTCCGCCTTCACGCGGCCCACCGTGGTGCCCACCGGCGCGTCCTCCCGCACGCCAAACGTGTACAGGTCTGAGAGCGCGGCGCAGAGAGAGAGAGAGAGAGAGAGAGAGAGAGAGAGAGAGAGAAAGAGAGAGAGAGAGCCCCCCGGTGAGAGAGAGAGAGATGTTTCATGTGCACCACGACCGCCACCATTATCATAATGACCATCACTTTAGCCAGTTAGCTGACACCATTATCCAAATTGACCCGCAGTGAATGCCGTGTCGTCTGGAGAACGATAGCATGTGGCGCACGATATGCCATAGCTACTACTTACTATCTTTTTATATCCAAATTGAATTTTTAAATATATATATATATGTTTTTGTTTTTTTTAAATATTTTTATATTTAATATTAAGGAGTGAAAAACTGTTTTTTAGTTTTAGTTTGTTTAAACGTGGTAATAAGGTCTCACATGATCGTCAACGTGGTAATCTGCGCAGGGCAGGTTTGAGAGCATCTTGTTTCGAACCCCTGCTTTAAAGTAAGAGTAAAACAATCCCCCTTAAGGTGCAATTAATTCAAAAAAATAATAATAAAAACAGCGGCAGCAGGAATCATCATTTAAAAGAACACACTTCACGTTGCCAGGAGACCGTCTGACACAGTCGTCCTCAGATACAGGAGGGGGTTAAAAAAAAGAAGAAGAGATGTACAATATATATGATTTGACCTCAGGGGCGGTGGCATTTATAACAGGGTCAAGGTGACCCTGACGTCAGCAGTACCACCACCACCACCACCGTGGTGGTCGGTCGGTCGGTCGGTCGGTCGGTCGGTCAGTCGGTCTCGGGCCGGCGGCGGAGCCAGCGACCGGCGGCCCCCGTCAGCCCGTTTGGCCGGGGGGTCAGCGGCCCCCCGTGTACACTGCGATAAGAACCAGAAACACGGCGGGCGGACGGGTCAATTTGCGGCCGCCGAAGATAAGTTGTGGCAACAGCACATAATCCGGGCCCAGCACTAATAAGAAGATGAGAAAATGTGATTGTGTCCCGCGGTGAGTGGGGCTCCTTGGACGGCTGCCACGGAGCCGCGGTTAGCGCGGGCGGGGGGTGGGGGGGAGGGTGGAGAGGGTGGTGGTGGTGGTGGTGGTGGTGCTGATGGTGGCGGTTAATCAGCGAGGCAGCCATATGCTACCTGAAGCACGGCGCTTGATTAAGACGCGGAGGCTGCAGCACTGCGGCGCCAGGCGCTCTGTCTCGCTCCATGGGGCACCGCGGGGTACCGTGGGGTACCACGGGGTACCCCGCCACGTCAGCGGAACCACCCCGGAGCGAGGGTACACCCCCCCCCCCCCCCCGTCAGAGTTTGGACCGGGCTGGAAGGAGGACGTCCGTCTCCCAGCATGAGTCAGTGTGAGTCAGTGTGAGTCAGTGTGTGAGTCAACCAATCGCTCCGACACACTTCTCATCCACTCTCAGAAGCCCGATGTGTCGCGCGCGATTCTAATCCCCCACCCCACATTTAATGTCGGGCTCAAGGAAAACAGCTGGTGGGGGGTTGGGGGGGGGGGGGGGAGTGGCCGCAGAGGAAAATTATGAAAATAAATGAATGCGAGGGCCCTCGAAGGTACCGGGTTACCGCGGCGATCGATCTTCATAAAAGTTCCTGGGCGCGTCGTGGGGTTCGATGTGTATGTGCGCGGGGCGGGCGGGCGGGGCGGACGCCGGCTGTTTGTCTGTGAGTCACGGCACGGGTTTGGTGGGGGGGGGGGGGGGCTGTGTGTGTGTGTGACCCTCCCCCCATCACGTGTTCAGCGCTCGGCTGCGGGAGACGTCTCTGGTGGTTATGAAACATGGTCTCCTGCGTTGCCCCCCTCGCCGCCGAATTGATTCGTACCCTGGGCATTCATTTAAAGAGGTTTATCTCCGGGAGAAGCCCGGGTTTGTGTTTCCAAAGGTCATGACAAATGCTCTTTCAAGTGTGAATTATTACATCCATCCGGTGGGCTTAGGCTGTGCACGTAGACGTAGACGCGCCCGCGCCAGGCGGGAGCACCGCAAACACGAGGAGGAGGAAGGCTCTCCTCTTCGTCTCTCCGTGCCCTCGCTCCTCCATCATCTCTACTCCTGGTCCCATCTGCATAACCCCCATCTCTCCCCTCCCTCTCTAGCTCTCTATCTTTCTCTCTCTCTCTCTCTCTCTCTCTCTCTCTCCCCCCCCCGCTGTATCTCCCTCTCATTATCTCTGGTTGTTCCCTCTCGTTTCTCCCTCATTCCCTCCCTGTCTCTCTCTCTCTCTCTCTCTCTCTCTCCTCTCTCTCTCTCTCTCTCTCTCTCTCTCTCTCTCTCTCTCTGTCTCTTTCTCTCTCTCACCCCTCTCTCCTTCTCTGTGTGTGTCTCTCTCACTCTCTCCTCTGTCTCTCCCTCCCTTTCACTATCCTTCTCTCGCTCCCACTCTCCCTCCCCCCCTCTGTGTCTCACTAGCAGTCTCTCCCTGGTTATGTGGTTACTGTGGGCAGAATAACAAGCGCAGTACAGTAATGCAGAGTGGATCTGAGCGCCCCCTCCACTGAGCGCCCCCTCCGCCAAGGCCTCTGATCAAACTAATGTATCTCAAGTGTGCAATTGAAGACCGCCTCTCTCTCTCTCTCTCTCTGTCTGTCTCTCTTTCTGTCTATGTCTCTCCATCTCCTTTTCTTCTTACATTGTTTATCTAGTGTTTAGGTCGTTGTCAGGGTTACGGTTAGCGTTTGAGGTCCGGGGTTAGATGGTTGTTAGGGTTACTGGTTAGCGTTCGGGGTCCGGGGTTAGATTGTTGTCAGGGTTACTGGTTAGCGTTTGTGGTCCGGGGTTAGATCGTTGTCAGGGTTACCCGCGAAGCGTCTGTGATTAGGACGGGGGTGGTCCGGGCGGCGGTGCCATCGCCATCAGACTCACGGTGCTGGAAGGTGGGCCCGTTGTCGTTGACGTCGGTCAGGAACACGGTGACGGTGGTGGAGGCGGAGTGGGCCCCCCGCTGACCCAGCAGGTCCTTCACCTCCACAACCACCAGGTACTCGTCCCGCGTCTCCCGGTCCATACTGGGCCACGAGGTCATGATGAGGCCTGCCGGGGGGGGGGGGGAGGAGGGGAGGGAGGGAGGGAGAGAGAGAGAGAGAGAGAGAGAGAGAGAGAGAGAGATAGAGAGAGAGATAGAGAGAGAGAGAGAGAGAGAGAGAGAGAGGGAGACACACACACACAGGGAGAGAGATACACAAGAGGGAGAGGGAGTGAGAGAGAGGGGGAGTAAGAGAGATGTCACAGTGTACACAACATAGCCTTCATTTCTTGAGATGATATTGTATGTCTGTTATCGTTGGATGGGAAATCACAGTTGTTGTTGTCCTTGTAAAGCACTTTACAAATAACTTTCACGTAACATTTGATTGATGACTGATGTGATAAATGCTGTACCTCTTCCCTCTACCCAACCTCCATGACCCACCCCCACCTCCATTACCTCCATGAACCCAACCCTACCTCCATGACACCTACCCTCCCCACCTCCATGACCCCTACCCTACTTCCATGACCCCTACACTACTTCCACGGCCCCAACACAACCTCCATGACCCGTACCCTCCCTACCTCCATGACCCCTACCTCCATGACCCTACCTCCATGACCTTTACCCTCCCTACCTCCACGACCCCAACCCTACCTCCATGACCTTTACCCTACCTCCATGACCCCTACCCTACCTCCATGACCTTTACCCTACCTCCATGACCCCTACCCTACCTCCATGACCCCTACCCTACCTCCATGACCCCTACCCTACCTCCACGACCCCAACCCTACCTCCACGACCCCTACCCTACCTCCACGACCCCAACCCTACCTCCACGACCCCAACCCTACCTCCACGACCCCTAGCCTCCCTCCCTGACGGAGGCGGTGGGTGGAGGAGAGGGAGGAGGAGGGCGTGGGCAGAGACGTAGGGAACAGGAGGAACAGATCAGGTTCGTTAAGACTGCATTAGACGGAAGGATTCCACCGCAAACCAAACATTAAACTGATTTAACGGCTGATTTAAGGCCCTCCCGTGGCCGGCCGGAGCTATCCGCCAACAGACGAGAATTTGATACTCTCGCCTGGGTCGGGATTTATAGGAAACCGGAGCGTGGGTTTATGGTTCCTGGCTAACTAATGCGGGGGGAGAGAGTAGATCTGCAGATTATGGAATGGAATTTATTTCCTCTAATGAACTCGCTGGCGGATCCAGGGTGACGTGTTCCCTCCGAATGTGTTTTCTGTGTTTGGTTTTGTTCTTCTTTGTTCTTCTGTTCCCCACTTCACTGTCGCGTCTACTGTACATGTTGGTGTGTTTCAGCGGCGGTCGTCAGCCCCCTGGTTCACGGCTGAACGCGGCCCTTGAAACGGTTCGCTTCGGTAACAATCTGTGTCGGTTTGATATTAAACTATGAATAACAATGTGGTGGGAGAGCGCATTATAATTAGGCGAGAGAGAGAGAGAGAGAGAGTTAAAGCGATAACACACACTCGTGATTAGATTCAACACCGAGATGGACTGCGGTGAGGGTGATTCCCACAATGCATTGCTACACAATAACACACCTTTTTTTTTTTGTATGGCCGCATATAACGCCACGGCGCTCGGGCTTGATCACTCGAGCCGTCACGCGCCATCGCTGCGCTGAGCCCTCACAAAGACCCAATGTCAACGACGGGATGGTTGGCTACGGCATTAACAGAGAGAGAGAGAGAGTCTGGCCTTCACGCCGCCGGTCATGTGTGTCACACGCGTGTGGCGATATCGAGCCGCGGTGGCGTCGGCGGCCGACGGCGCGGTCGAAGAATCGAGAGAAAGAAAAAAAAAAAAAGAAAAAGGAAGATCCTGAACACCGAGGTGTCCTGGGTGGCTGATCAGGAGGCGCCTTGCGGAGCGGCTTGTGCAGGGCGACAGTGGGAGAAACGTGGGCACAATGGAGGCGGAGGACCACATCTTGGGGCTGTGTGTTTTCAACTGGGCTCACTGGGTCCACGGTTCCCCTGTTCTGTATTCCCATACTATGGAGGATAAAGGAACGGGGAGGAACGGGGACGCTGACCGCGCGCCATGCGTCCGTCTCATGACGTGTTATGGGTCCGATAAACAAGCCCGCACGTGCCTGACGTCATCCTGCTGCGGCGTGACACGTCGCAGAGAGAACCGGAACGTGGACACCGGACCCGCCTCGCATGGAAGGGGTCCGGCGAGAGTGAAAACCTGCCGTCGCATCACGGGAGAGAGTGAGGAAATGAGAGTTGCAATCCGTCGCACACTTCGGTGACAAGTGCATTATGGGTACTAAGTAGTAAGGAACCCCGATTGGACCGATTCAATGGGGACTGATCCAAATCCCAGCCCTTGGGGGGGGGGAGGTTTAGCTGGAGGCCCAGGTCAAACGCCTCCGGGGTGGGGGGCCAGGGGGGTTGAAGGTCACCTGTCTTGGGCTCCACAGAGAAGTAGGGCTCCCCCTGCAGGATGGAGTAGAGCAGGCGGGCGTTGTTCCCCGAGTGGGGGTCGTCTGCGTCCGTGGCCGTCACCCGGGCTACAGAGGTCCCTGGAGGGGGGAGATAGAAGGGGTGACATCATGGAGACGGGGGGGTTAGCTCAGTCTCCCATCCCCCCTGAGCCCTCCCCCCCCCCCCCAATCCCCAATCCCCAATCCCCTCGGGCCCAACAAAGTGATTACGGCTCACTATCCCCACTGGGCCTGTCTGGCTGGCTCTGTGGTGGGGGGCGGGGGGGCAGGTGTGAGTGACAACCCATCCACTCTTACTGCGACATCGCTCTCTCTCTCTGTCTCTCTCTGTCTCTCTCTCCCTCTCTTTCTTTCTCCATCTCTAAGACTGCCCCCCACTATGTGTGTGTCTCTATCTGTCTCGCTCTATCACTCCTGTTGAGTTCACCCTTCCTCTTTGTCTCTGGCTGCTCCTTTTCTTGGCTGACCGTATCTCTCTTCTGCGCTCTCTTTCTCTCTCTCTCTCTCTCTCTCCCTCTCCAGCTCTGTCCTCCTACCCCTGTCCTATCTGTCTCTATCCCCCTGTGTGGGTGTGTGTTTCCCTCTCTATCGATGTGTGTCTCTCTCTCTGTCACCCTCTATGTGTCTCTAACCCAATCCCTCTCTGTCTCTCTGTTTGTGTCTCTCTCTCTCTCTCTCTCTCTCTCTCTCTCTCTCTATGCATGCGTGTCCCTCTCTATGAGTCTCTCTCATTGTCTCTCTCTCTGCCTCCATGTGTGCATTGCCCTCTCTCCCTTCTGGGCTCCTACACTCCGCCGCTCCTGCTGAATGTGTGTGTGTGCGTGTCTCTCTCTCTCTCTCTCTCTCTCTCTCTCTCTCCGTCTTGATTGTCCGCGCCGAGCGCTCCCGACTACCACTTAGCACTCTCTCTCTTTCTCTCTCTCTCTCTCTCTCTCTCTCTCTCTCTCTCTCCGTCTTGATTGTCCGCGCCGAGCGCTCCCGACTACCACTTAGCACTCTCTCTCTCTCTCTCTCTCTCTCTCTCTCGCTCCAAACGGCCGAGAGAGCTGCACTACTGCAGCACATCTCTTTACTCTCCATTCTCTCGCTCTCCTTTGTTTCGGTCTCTCTATCTCTCTCTCGTACACACACACACACACACACACACGCGCACATGCACACACACATGCACGCACACACACACACACACACACACGCGCACATGCACACACACATGCACGCTGAACCATTCCCCTCTCGCCCCTTTTCAAGTCAAATGCATTATGATTTATTACGAGAGGGATATTATACTCCAAAAGTAGATTACATATAAAAATGAAATGGTAATGGTTTGGTTGTGAAAGGGCAGTGGATTTAATAACATTATTTGGGCCTAATAAAATGTAAAGGCACCCAGAACTATGATAAAGAAAGCAATACCTTGAACGTCCTGCCGGATAGACACACCAGCCCTTCCAGTAGGCGCTGCTCAGGTTTTATAGTGCAGCAGATTCAAGATAACTTTGGTTATTCTCTGTTAAAATGGCTGCCCTTGTAATGCAGCGAACAGACAACATTGTTTTTTCAACGTCTTTAGTTTTAGCCTTTCAGCAAAAATCTCCATTGAAGATTGAGACTATGCTAAATTTCAACAAGGCCATTGAATCCTTTGAAATGAATTCCACTTCATCATTTCGGTAATATAGTTATCAAAACCAACAGGCGTTTGACCTGATGACGTGACAAAAAAATAATATTTTAATTGAATTCGGGCGGGTGGCGGTTTAACCAATCAAATCAAAACGAAATACACATTGTTAAATATCACATTGTTAAAAATATCTATAGAAATATCCTTTCAAGAACAAGCAATAACTTCCTAGCCTGGCGTCAGCAGCGCCTCACATTGCCTACAGACCCTAAAAACAGCCGGCGGAGGGCGGGCAGGAGGATTTGGAAAACTGGTAAAAAAAAGTTGATGCATTTTGTGATGCGGTTGCGGCTAAAATAACAGCCCATCCGCGCATCTGGTGCAGCCGCGGCCTACTGTTTAGGGCTTCGGACTTGTAACCGGAGGGTTGCCGGTTCGAACTCCGACCAGTACGAATGGCTGAAATGCCTGTGAGCAAGGCACCTCACCCCTCACTGCTCCCCGAGCGCCGCTGTTGGCAGCTCGCTGCCTCGAGATTAGTGTGCTTCACCTCACTGTGTGCCTCACCATCACTGTGTGCTGAGTGTTTCACTAATTCACGATTGGGTTAAATGCAGAGACCTAATTTCCCTCACAGGATCAAAAGAGTAATTCTTCTTCTTCTTCTTCTTCTTCTTCTTCTTCATCTCTGGCTCGTACCCCTACGCCACCTCCGTGACCCCTGACCCCTGACCCCGACCCCCCCCCCCCCCCCCTCGCCCCTACCTGTGGGGCTCATCTCGGGGATGCTGCAGACGTAGGGCTCGTCCTCGAAGACGGGGGCGTTGTCGTTGATGTCCTGCACCTTGATGATGAACTCGGACTGGGGCTCCACGGGCTCCCCCGTGGCGCGGTCGATGGCCTGCGCCTGCAGCACGTAGAAGGCCTTCTCCTCGCGGTCCAGCCTGCGTCGCGTGCGGATCTCGCCCGAGTACTCGTCGATCTCGAACGCGTCGCCGGCGCCCTCGCCCGACAGGATGTAGTGGATGGCGAACTCCCCAAGGTTGTAGTCCGACTTGAGCTGGCGTGGGGGGGGGGGGCGGTTGGGTGGGGGGGGGGCGGTCACCCAATGTAAATACATGCAGAACCTTGAAACTTGAACCATTAACCTTGAACCAGAATCTTGTGTGGAGCGGCAGTAGCTCAGTGGGTAGAGCGGGTGGACAGAGCGGGTCGTCCACTAACCGTAGGGTCGACGGTTCGATCCCCTTGATCCCCCCTCCTCCTCCAACTGTCCACATGCCGAACCCCACAAATGTACTGATTGCACCTCGCTTTGGATAAAAGCGTCTGCTAAATTCCCCTTTACCATTTAACCTCCGTTCTCTGATCCTGCACGTGTGATCTTAAAAACCTCTCACACACTCACGGCGGCGGCAGCGTGCAGCGTGTGGCGTGCTACATACCTTGCCGATGACGCGCGGCTCGGGGTCCTCCTCCGGGACCTCCAGCTGGCTCCACACCCAACCTCGCCTCACGCGCCGGGGGGGCTGCTTCTGCGGCCCCGGGTCCCGGGCGGCGGCGGCGGCGGCGCTGGTCACGGACACGGCCAGCAGGGCCAGCAGCAGGGCCGCCAGAACACTGGGGGCAGTGATTCGCCGGCCCCCCGGCTGCGGGGATGGCGGCGGCGGCGGTGGCGGCGTTCTGCCCCCGGCCGCCATGGTACGGGGGCTGAGAGCGAGGCCTGGCGGTGGTGGTGGCGGGGAGGCAGTCAGAGGGGGCTCTGCGGGTCCATGGCTCCTCTCAACAGCTGGGGGTATTCATGAGTGAGGCGTCAGCAGCAGAGCCAGCTGCTCTGTGGTCTCACGCCGGACCAGAGGCCCAGTGTGCTCACGTCTCTGTGGGACGGCACAGAGTCCAGTCTGTTACTGTAGCAGCTAATGTCTTGTTTTATAATAATAATAATAATAATAATAATAAACAACAACAATAATAATAATAATAATAATAATAATAATAATAATAACAATAACAACAACAACAATAATAATAATAATACAACTGTAATATATTTTCAGTCCTTTATAAATACTGTTTAAAAAAAAAAAAAAAAAGGACATTGTGAGTATTATTTTCAGCAATGGGAACGTAGTTTCATTCAATACAAAAGTTGGATGATGGTTTCTCCATCATTCCGTCAGCAGAATGACCTTGAATTGCACAAAATGACATGTTCTATTACTTTCTCAAATGAATGTCCAAAGAATTGTGATTGTAAGATAAAGCCCATGTTCACATGTTGAAAGACTGTGCTAGCATTATTCTTAATTACATAAATTATACAAAAGTACATAATTATACATAATGACTTTGATCTTAGGTGCCACTTTGCACTTCTTGTTTGATGCTCAAAAGCATTTTCTGCGGTTGGAGACTCGTACTTGTGCATCCACAGTAACGTCCAATCTAATCTAACCATCCATTTGTTTTTTTTAATGTTTAGAAAGAAATTCATTACAGATATCAAAACATTGCGACACACATTACAACAGAAATCCCTTCCCGATCGAGTCGATTGATTAATAAGATAAGCGCGGCAGGCAGATATCCCTCCTTGTTCAACAGTTTCTATCATAATGCGATCTCCCTCTCCGGCCCAGAAGAGTCCCCAACGTGAGGAGGAGGAGGAGGAGGAGGAGGAGACCGGGGCCTATAAACACCCCACACCATCACGCACACCCGGCCATTAGACACCTAGTGATCCTTTCAGGCGTGAAAGACGAGAGAGACGGAAGTGAGCGTCACGGGGGAAAACGCCCAGCAGTCTTCTCTGTTGGGCGCCTGTTGGGAGGATGGGGAGGGGGAAACAAAAAAACTCTCAAAACAAAAAAAAAACAAGCTTTCACCCTCCATTTTGGTTTTCTTTTTTTTTTTTTTCCGGGAACGTCTAAAAATTCTTCTTGTGGGGCTGAAAATAACCCAGCGTCACGACGTGATAAGGCTGCTCATTGTGCTGCCACGCCACGGCTGGCGAGCACCGCTCGCTCTCTCTCTCTCTCTCTCTCTCTCTCTCCCTCTCTCTCCCTCTCTCTCCCTCTCTCCGGCTGGCTAATAAGCATCGCTAATTAGATCTACGTCTTCCGAGAATTGGAAAACAGAGGAGTGGGGAGGAGGGAGGGGGGGGCGGGTGGAAAAAAGAGAAACTATTTTGAATCAACGCGCCAATTATGCCGCACCGCAAGACGAAGATTTAGAGACTGTTTTGGAGTTCACAAAGTCAACACAACAGCCCTCCGTGCGTGACTAACTGACGTAGCACGCGCTACACCCCAGCTCACGGTGCAGTAGTACCGACGGGACCGCCGGGCCAGGGATTCGCTTCCCGTTCGCACCCGCCGAGGTCTGAACGCTAAATGCTAGAATGCTAATCATTTTAGCATGAAATGCTAAAATGCTAATCATTATAGCGTTAGCATTAAGATGGTCAGAGATTAAACCAAAAAAACCAAGTAAAAACAGGCGGAGGCCGGCGGCCATTGGCATTTGGGTGCGAGGCGTAGGGCTCGACTTTTCTGTTCACGAACCGTTATCACCATTCTGTCATTGTCATTCACTGTTAGGTTCTCAGGGTTGATAAAAGCAGAGAGCGCGTTCTCCGTTCTCCCGTGGCAACCGCAGCGATTCGGAGAGAGAAAGCCGACCCCCCCCCCCCGTGCAAACAGCGGCGCCATCGGCATGGAAACCGACACTCACACACCTCCCGCTCTCGGGCCGCCAGCTGTGACTGAGCGGGCCGCCAGCTGTGTTTACGAGACTAATAACTACTTTGTGCCTTTGTTTTAATTAGAAGCTCAACTCTTCCCCCCCCCCCCCCCCTCCCCCCCGCCTTGAACCGGCCCTGCGTCCTACCAGCTCGCTGTAGGACTGCGGAGGCTGTGGGCTCGCCGTCTTCAAAAGATGGCGTGCGGTACTTTACTAGCAGCGGAGCTTGCGGACGCACACACGCAGCAGCAGCAGAGAGAAGTTAGAAGACGCCTTCTATTCTTGTCACAAATTAAGCTTAAACGGTTTGACGGCAAAACCGCTTGAAACGTTGAAGAAAGTAGGATGTTCATCAACACCTGTCGGGGTTATTTGATGCAGTGAGGAAATTGGCCGGATGTTAATACATGGAGGGAATCCGCCGGGATCAAAGTAACTCATAAAACGCGGACCACTGCGTCATAACGTTGGGGGGGGTGGGGGGGATAGGGGTTGTTTCAGACACGGGAGATGCAGTGTTCTGTCCTCTGGTTAAGGGTTGGAAAAAGATAGGTTGTCAACACTCGTTTGTGATAAGGTGGTGCATTCAATTACCGACGTCAGCTTTCATTTTTACAATCTAGTGGGCTGTGTACACGCAATCGCTTGTGTATGTGTGTGTGTGTGTGTGTGTGCGGGCGCGTGCGTAAGTTTATAATTCAAGTGCATCTTCTTCTCTACTTGCATTCGTGAGTGTTTGGGGAGTGACACTCTAATCAGTGACCGGCGAATCACTGTTGGGTTGAGTCGTCACGTCAGTGAGCCGAACGTTTAACGTGCGTTTAACGTGCGCGCGCGGGGAGGGGGGGGGGGGGGGGGCATCCAAAATTGTCTCATGGAGGCCAGAGAGAGAAAGAGCTGCCGGGACGACGACCCGCCAGCTATCAGACCGCTCGGACTGGGCTGAGTCTCTGCACCGACCGGTGTGTGTGACCGCCGCGGTACCGATACCATTACCAGCGCGTCATCGTCCCGCCACGACACCCAGGACCGGTGGGCCGGCCCCCGCTGGTACCGACGCCTGACCGAGGCAGAACCGCAGCGCTACGCCCAGCGAGACGGCGTGACAGAACGTCGAGCTATCTATCTAACGTCTGAACGCGCAATGTCGCGTTTCGTGTTGTTCACTGCGCGCTGCAACGCAAGTGGAGACCTGAGCCGTCCTGACCCGACTGAATCTCAATGAGACTAATCTGGCCGGATGAAGGTTTAATACGTACAAATGGAACTGAACGCTCCCAACCGGGTAGCGACGGTCTTATCAATAAGACTGATGATGCCGCCGGTGCGGAATCACAACGGGTCCCCACGGCCTTGAGCATCCCGGGGGGCGGGACCGCGACGAGACAGCCTCCATACGGTGACATTTGTGTCTTCATGGTAACCATAAGCCCCGGCGAAGTAAATCTATTTATGATCGCGGCGACGCTGGGTTTATGCCGCCGTAAAAAAGTAAATACGGCCCAGCTGCCCGGGCTGACAGGACGCAGGTGTGTGAGACACGGCGCAGACTCCGGGTCGGTGCTCACATCCGTCTTCCAGAACCTTCTGAACCGAGGTGAGGTAGCCGAGGAGAGAGAGAGAGAGACAGAGAGAGAGAGAGAGAGAGAGAGAGAGAGAGAGAGGAGAGAGAGAGAGAGAAAGAGAGAGGGTGGGAGGTGGAAAGGAAGTGGGAGAGACAGAGAATAGAGAGTGAGGAACAGAGGAGAAAGGAAGTGAGGGAGACAGAAAGGGAGATAAAGAGTGAAAGAGGGAGGAGAACGGAAGGCAGAGAGACAGAGAGAGAGAGAGAGAGAGAGAGAGAGAGAGAGAGAGAGAGAGACAGCTCTGTGCTTGACAATCACAAATGATCTCAACAAGGCCTCCCTCTTCCTCCCCCCCGTCTCCCCGCTGGCAGCTAACGGGGATAGCCGAGTTAATTTAGGGTTAGGGTAGTCAATTAGAATTTATCTGAAAATACCCTTCAGTCACAATACAGAGCATTAACCTTCTGTTCAGGGGCGTTTCTATGGACTGGCCCATCCCCCCCCCCCCCCCCCCCCCCGAGTGCCACCGCTAAACGGCATAAAAATAAAACAAGTACAGTTTTGTTTACTTTTCTTTGTTCCTCGGTGCCCCCTCTTAGGCCACCCCCTTCAAACTGACGCCAGGCCACGCCACTGCTTTTGCTGAACGTGACGTCTGAGCGCTCAGCCACAAAACAACAGCCTCCATTTTCTCGCCATCATTAGAGCCACCGGGAGACTTTGTACAACGTTTTTTGACGCCCGCGGTCGACGCCCACTCGCCGTCTTCCCAAAGCGAGGCGCTCATGAAGCGCAGAGGCGCCGAGCGCTACCCTACTGGGAACAGGCTGCCGCTAAAATGTAGCAGTTAGCCTGGTGGTGGTGATGACAGAGGAAAATAACCTTTTGTTTGGGGCGTAGTTTTTGCATTCAAGGCAAGCTCATGGAAAATTCGCGGAACACAGCCGCAATTTTTTTTTTATCCAAATGAGAGTGGTAGAAACTCACCAGTCTCCAGTTAAACTCCAGCGTGTGAAAAGAAAATCAATGCGTTAATTTGTACTATAGTAGCCAAACAAGCTTGTTTGCTGTGATGCAAGCGTTCAGGTTTGGACAGGTTTGTTTTTTGCTGCCGACGAGCTTTAAAAAAAAACGGTGTTTTTTATTGGAATTTGGATACAAGATGTTGTTTGAAATGAATATATATGAACGTGTGCTTTTTTTTTCTGAAAGGGTATTCAGCAAGGTTTCTGTTTAGAAAAAAAGCAACACACTTATATCCATTTTATTGTTGTACCTCAATTTCATGACAGGTTTTTTTTTTTTTTTTTTGCACGGACAGAACATAAACCACTGGCTCCTAACACCTTCAATCCCAGCAGAATACCAGACAACCTCGTGCACTGTAACCGCTGCTGAACTACACCATTTGTTTTCATGGCTTCATCATTCGGCGGCAACAGAAGTTGTGTGTTTGGTCCTGTGAAGGCGCGCTGAAAGCCTGAGCAAGGCTATGCCATCATTCTTTGTCAATTACCAGGGAAACATAGGCTCAGGGAAAAAAAAAAAAAAGTACATTAGCCTTGCATTTTGCCACAAGATAGCCGTCCCTTCCTTCGACCAGCCAACCGTGACCTTGGCGGACCCGACCGAATCAACAGACTTTTCCGAGAAGAAGCTACGAATGTTTCTGAACATTCACACGCCCGGAGGGGGAATGAAGCGTGACGCTGTGTTAACGCGAAGGCCAAAGCATTCCCTGGACTTTCCTCTTCCACCCCCCCTCCCAAAACGGCGCAGATAAAGCGGCTTGGATTGAAAAATGCGAGCTTTGGTGGTCGCTGCTAAAAGCCCAGAGAGGTCAGTCACAAATAAACATAATGTCCATGGAAACTTACACATAAAGAGAGTCACTGAGGGGGTCCTTGGTTTGTAGCTGTAAGTTCTAGCGTCGATTCTTGGAAAGGAGAATGCAACACACCTACGCTGGGGAAGTGTGTGTGTGTGTGTGTGTGTGTGTGCGTGTGTGTGTATTTTAAACGTGGCTATATCGCCCTCAGGGGTTGTTTTCTCAACAATAGTGATTAACGAGAGACTTCTCGCTTGGTTCAGCAGGTTACAGAGGGAGGGGAACACTGCAAAACTGCCTCCATTATTAAGGCAAAAACACACACTGGGTAAACCCATTTTGGCAGTGCTTCTCAGTCAGCATCCCATTGAACAAAAAAAAAACTAAAACACAATACCAACAAACCCATGAACTAATTCGAAAAAAAAGGTACATTTAAATACAAAGACAAAAAAAAAGATAAAGATAAAGACAAAGATTAAAAAAAAAAAAAAGCGATTCGAGATATCGCGGATTCCGCGACGCTCTGCCGCGTTTCATCCGCGGCCTTTGAGCGAGGAGCGTCGTTAAAGCCCCACCACAAACAACTAACGACAACTAACAACAACAAATGCAGTGTTTAGATCGGAGGTCTGCTTCGGCGGGCGAGACAGGGGTCTTCCGGAACCCACCTGAGCGCACGCGCCGCCGTCGCCGCCGCAGCCACAGCCGTCGTCTGCCAAGCTGGTCGTCACCTCGCCGCTACCAAGCGGCCTCATCACCGAGGGGGTGGGGGGGGGGGGGGGGAGTAAGTGAAAAAAAATCCCCAAAAAACAACAACAACGACAACAACACAATCGGTCAAAAATCTGCTTCTCCAACGCCTTCCTCTCTTTGGGCAGCCGCTGGCACTACTGAGAGCCTCCCGGTCACCACCGCTGTAGCAGCGGACAGCCGGACAGAAACGCATAGTTCTCTGGGTGTGTAATCCTCCTCCCCCCCCCCCTCCCTTCGCTCACGGTGACCCCGCGACCTCTCTTTTGGTCGTCCCCTTCTTCTGCTTCTGCTTCTGCTTTTCCTCCTCCTCCTCCTCCTCCTCCTCCCGTACCCCTCCTCACCCCCCTCCTGGTCAAACTTCCTTGTGGAGAACAAACAGTGGGTCTATTGTCTGGCCCGCAGTGTCCAGCGGTGGACGGAACACTCCGGTCCTTCATGGCCATGCTAATGCGCCAGCCCAGTGCACGTACAAACGCATTTCTATCTTTTCTTACCACCACCAGCCAGCCACCACCACCACCACCACCTCCACCCAGCCACCATCACAATCAAGCCCCCCCTTCTGTGAAACAATCCCGGGCTTATTGGGAGTCTTGCTGGCGAGGAGCGACGGACAGTCATGGAAACAGACCTAGACGTGTTTCTGCTGCCACTAAAAGAAGGCTGCAGTCTGTTTTGTGACATTCAGGCCAATGGAGATTGTGGATTGTTCCCCCCCCCCCCCCCGGCTGCATACATTGTCTCGGTGTTGCTTCATAACGAGTCTGACCTCGATGAGTTGTGAAATCACTTGTTTTCTTGATTGGTGGGCTGGCCACTTGGTTTCCCTTTAGATCGAGTTCAACCGGAGACGACGAGAGATTCTGTGGTTTGAAAGCCAACGCTTGAGGAAGACATGAGATGAGGATGAAGACGACGATGATGATGATGATGATGATGATGATGATGATGATGATGATGATGATGATGGGGCCACTCAAACTGCCATAGAAGAGCCTTTGAGTGGTTTCCATTTTTTCAATATTAAAGGGACACAGGTGTTTTGTGGACTGTGCTCTTAACGTTTTATTGAATCCACACATTCGGTCAAAACAAGTATTTCAAAGAGTATCTCCCATAATTGCGCTGTTGCTAATACCAAAACTAAAGGTGTTGCGTTGCTGTGTTCCACCACAGATGGCGCTGTTCCTTTGATTAGATTTCACTGTTGTGTTACTCTTTAACCTAAAGAAAAGACGTTCTGTGTGACGAATGGATTACCGAGAGGCTACAGGTGTATGTGGAGCCTTAATCATTCAGTGTTTCACCTGCTCGAAGAGGGCTTTTGTGATGAGTTATATTACCATTTTGTCTAGACCAATTTCTTCACACATTAATCTCGAAGTGAAATAGAAGAACTTTTCCCCATATTCCTCCCCTCCAGAAGTGGCGCAGTGCAGCCTATTATAGAAGACAACATCCCATTGTAAATTGTGTTACTAACAATCTATCTTAATCCATTCTATTCTGACCGAACCAACCCCAGTGGGCTAATTACACCGCTAAACAATGCTAATGGATTCCATCCTTAGGCTTCCTGTTAGCAGGAGGCAGCGCCGCTAAGCTAGCAGAGATGTTTCCAAACTGCCATTTTCTCCTTTACCAGGGCTAACCTTCCCTCTGAGACCGCGTGACGGAGGTTAGCTTACGGGATTTGTTATATATATATATATACTGTATATATATATATATATATATATTCCTTGCTATAACTTCAGATTAGTCCTGGCTGTGAAGCGGCTGACTGCCATTCTGATTTCATATCAAACAGGCAAATGTCAGGACCTACAGTGTGACATTCAAAACCGCGCGCCCCCTCCCCCTCCCCCCCCTCCCACCTCCATTGTAGACCTTGTCTATTGAGCCCTCCTCATTATAGAGATAGAGTGTGCAGGAAGCAACAATGCCACGAGGATCTCGGGAGATGAAAGCCAGGCGTCCTGGCAGCAGCAGCAGCAGCAGCGGGAGCAGCGACAGCAGCAGCAGCAGCAGCCATGGTGGCGCCCGGGCGGCGCAGGAGATAACGCGTTCTCCTTCCTCCTCCTCCTCCTCCTCCTCCTCCTCCTGCCTTCCCCCTCGGCCCCGGTTTCCCCCCCAGCTCCCCCGACGCGGTGAAACCGGCGATGCGCCGATGTGTGTGCTTGCTAATGGCCGCGCGGCAGTGATGGCGGGCGGGCGGGCGGTGCCCGGCGTATTCATAACGAGGTAAAAGGTGGCGGCGAGGACCAAGCGAGCCAGCGCTCCGGCCAGAGCCGCCCCACGCGACCCCTGTTTTCCACACAAGCCCCTCGCTCGGGTGGCTTCTTTTTTTCTGTTTTCTTTTATTGTTCTTGAAATGACCCCACCACCCCGCTGCCCCCCCCCCCCCCCCCCCCCCCCCCCACCCCCCACACCCACCCACTCCACTCCCCTGAAAAGCCTCGCCGAAAAAGTGAGTCATTTGTTTGCCATGGAGTTTGTTTTGTGCACACAACGGACAACACTGGCGAGGCCTTCCAGCGAGGGGGTGGGTGGTGGGGGAGGTGGTGGTGGGAGGGAGGTAGTGGGGGAGGTGGTGGTGGGGGAGGTGGTGGTGGGGGAGGTGGTGGTGGTGGAGGGAGGTAGTGGGGGAGGTGGTGGTGGGGGAGGTGGTGGTGGTGGAGGGAGGTAGTGGGGGAGGTGGTGGTGGGGGAGGTGGTGGGTGGTGGAGGGAGGTAGTGGGGGAGGTGGTGGTGGTGGGATTATTGTTGCGTAGGAACAAGAGGCGCCCCCCCCCCCCCCCCCCCCCCCCCACCCCCCCCGCACCATTCACGCCGCCGGAGTGGCGTCGGCGGTCCGTCGGGGGGCCGGCGGGGACCCTCAGATGGTCTCCGTGATGCTGCGGGAGAAGAATGAAATGTCATTGGCATTCCGTGGAGGGCGGGGGCGGGGGCGGCGGCGGCGGATTTGACGAGGACGTCGCATTAAAAATGCATGCACCTGATGCGTCTCCCTGGCCTTTGTCTCCGCCGCGGAAACAGCAGACACTTATGACAAATAAGGACGGAGTTGACGACGCCGGAGGTGACTCATGGGCTTGCGCTCTCTCTCTCGCTCTCTCTCTCTCTCTCTCTACATCGGTACCATCTGACTCGTTCGCGCTCTCTCTCTCTCTCTCTCTCTCGCTCTCTCTCTCTACATCGGTCCATCCGACTCGTTTGCTCTCTCTCTCTCTCGTTCTCTCTCTACATCGGTCCATCCGACTCTCATTCGCTCTCTCTCTCTATCTCGTTCTCTCTCTCTCTCGCTTCATCATCTGCCTCTCTGTCTTGCCCTCTCACTCGCCCTCTCCAGTGTTCGGTGCTCTCTGGGTCTCTGTGTGTCCCCTGCTCCCTCTCTGTCTGCCTCTCCTCTTCCTCTCTCCCAAAGCTATTCTACTCTGCTTTTCTCTTTCTTTCATCTCTTCTGTTCGTCTTTCTCTCGCTCTCTCTCCGTCTCTATATCTCTCTCCCTTTCTCTTTCCCTCTTCATCCCTCTCTCTCCTCCCTGTCTCTCTCTTCATCTCTATATCTCTACCTTTCTCTTTCCCTCTTAATCCCTCTCCCTCACTGTCTCTCTCCATCTCTATAT
>JAXIVH010000009.1:8222600-8245100 GCA_036785325.1 Urophycis tenuis
GTTTCTGTGTCTTCCTCTGGTCCCAAGGACACAGCAAGCACACCAAACTAAACTATTCTCTCTCCCCCCCCCCCCTTCCCCACCCCCACCCCTCTCCCCTCCCCCCTCTCTCCCCATCGACTCCGAAGCACCCCGGCACTATTCTGAGGAGACCACGTGAGCCCCCTCACTTCCCCCCGGGGGTCCGCAGGAAGTGTTGGCAGAAGTTTGGGACGCTCCTCTGCGTTGTAGCGACACACGGCGACTGAAACACTCTGGGCCCGTCTTGATGGGGGGGGGCCACGGCTTAATCCCGCCAATATCTGACATTTCAAAGCAGCCGACAACAAACTGGGTTTAGAATGTCAGAATGCTGCCCCCCCCCCCCCCCCCCCCCCCACACACACGCAGACGCACTCACACACACACACACAAATACACACACAAACACACAACACACAAAACACACGTGCACACACACACACACACACACACACCCCCGCCCCTGTAGAGCACAAATCCAGCCACACCTGAATCCTCGGCGAGGATTAAAGGGTGTTTTTGATGCCTGGGGGGGGGGGCTTCCGTTCCCCCCTGCCCCCCCCCCCCCCCGACACTCATTCACCTGCCCGCTTGTCTTGTGATGAACATCGCAAATCTGCATGAAATCAATGGATGTGTCCGCGCCCTGCCGGTGGGTGGGTGGGTGGTGCAGCTCCCACCATTGCCGGGGTCGATGCCCGCCCCCCCCCCCCCCCCCCACCACCCTCCAGTGGAGGTCTGCATGGTGAACCGCAGAGTCGGAGCGCATCGCTGCGGAAAAATGTCAAAAATAAACAGCGCAGACGCGGTTCACGTCTGGTTCAAGACAGGCGCGTGTAATACTCTGCCGAGAAAAAGTATTTCAACTAAAGCTCTCTGCTGGCCTGCTGTCACTGCCACTGGGTAAATATTAAATATGAATATCTATTATGGAGTTGGAGCACATTTTATGTTGTTTTCTCTTTTGTTTTTTTCTCAGGGTCTCTTAGTCGGGTTAAGCGGTACTACAAAAAAAAAAGTATAGAACACAAAAATATAAAAGACAATATTTGAAGGGTTATGAATGAATGAAAGGCTGACACGACACTTTCATAACCGCAACATGACAGCAGCCAAGAACATGAAGTCTTCATGAATGTTTATGACTGTTGCATGACACGTCTTCTTTATGACAACTTGACATTAACAAAGAGAGTATAAGCCTTCAATTACCTTTTTATGACAATTTGACTTTAACCAAGACAAATAAAAAAAACCCTAAGGACGTAAGTCTTATTTGTTTGGCTTTCACGTTGGCTGACAAGAAACCATTTTAATTGTGCCGCGAAAATGTTCCTCCAAATTGTACCTCTGGCACAATTTGACCAATCATGAAGATGTCTTAGTTTGTTACTACACTGTCAAAAACTTTTAAACACCTGAACAAATCCAATACAGTCAAGAGGTAACGGAGGAGTTTTTCCCTTTTGTGTCTCTTCACCAGAAATGTTTAATAAACAATACATACATACGTCCTCAGACAGAAGGGTAAGAGACACTTTCATCATTTCAGCCTTTACGTTAAAAAAAAAGGATGATAAATTGTTAGAGGACGACACTATTCAAATCAGTCTTCAAATAAACCTTAGAAGAAAAGTTGGCTCATATAGTCCATCACTTTTGGAGACGAATGAACCCCAAATGAAATGAAAGCAGCACTGTGGGGGGGGGGGGGGGGGGGGTGGGTTGGGTTGGTAAGCCATGCAGAGAGTAGACACGTCATTGGGGTTAGCAAGAGGGCCCAGTCAGCCTCCACCACGCCTCAACAAGTCCAGTGGCTCTGTTGTCACCGCTACACACAGTCACTTTTTCCCCCCCCAACTAAAGTACTTCAAAATCCCACATTTCACCAACCATGCTCGCTTCAAATATAAGGCTGAAGCAATACTTTAGAGTTTTATCAGAAGTACGCAACACGGGCCAAAAATGGCTGCCAAACAACGTTACTCTCTTCATTACTACAACCCAAACCCAAACAAGTTTGCAACTACTCTTTGCTTACTTACGATCAACTTGGTGTACGTTTTGCAAAACCTACTCTTTGATATTTACTTACTTACTATCGACTATGTGTACTTTTTCTACATAAAGAATAAGTCTGCCCGAGACACCATCACATGAGCAGACCCAATCATCGCGGCCACTCGGTCATATTGAGGCGAGTGGCCTCAATGACTCAGGAGTGCGATTACATCTGTGCCACTGTGTTCTGGCCACGTTCCTAGCGGGAAAGCAGCCCCCCTCGCAGACGCGCCATAATAACCTTCATTCTGAGATCTCCGCGCCGCATGTATTACACACTTAAGAGGTCACACATCCGGTGACTCAACAAACGCCTGGGGGCCTGACCGATGTCATAACCTATGGTGATATATAACAACCTGGTGTGTGTGTGTGTGTACGACGTGGGCCCCTGACAGCCAAGCACCGTGAAAGGCAGCGGGTCAGAAGGGCGACACTTGCAGCTCGTCAATGTCCACCTTTCCAAAGAAAGAAAAAAAAAACACTGAAATTGACATGTTGTCTCGGGTTAATGTCAAGTCGTCATTGGAAAGGACGTGATTGACAGCGTGACACTTCCTGACGACGGTCGTAAACATTCATGAAGACGGGCTCACGCACACACATACACACACACACACACACACACACACACACCCCTGCGACTGAAGCAGGGGCGGCAGTGGCTCAGTGGCAGAGCGGGTCGTCCACCAACCGTAGGGTCGGCGGTTCGATCCCCTCGATCCCCACTTCCAGACTGTCTGCATGTCGAAGTGTCCTTGAGCAAGACACTGAACCCCCAACTTGCTCCCCGGGCTGCTGAACATAGCAGCCCACTGCTCCCATGTACCATAGGATGGTTCAAATGCAGGGAACAAATTTCGTTCCCATATCTAAAATAAAATACTGAGAATGACCAATAAAGACTGAAAGGTCCTCTCTTGTTCTTCTCTTCTCTTCTAAGTGGAACCCAAAAACAAAAGTATGGACCCCACCTGAAGGGAAGAAACGTTACACACTTGTATCTTCAACGTATTTGAATGTCCCTCCTTAAAAAAACAACAACTCCACAGACCATTCGGGATCTCTGCCTCGGTAACCGCCTCTTGGGTGACCTCCTGGTGACCTCCCCGGTGACCTCCCAGTGACCTCCCAGTGACCTCCCAGTGACCTTGAGCCAGAGCAGTCATCCAACCTTCGCTCTCGATGGCGAGCAGCCCGCGCCATGAGGGGCAGCACGCCGCGACAGTTTGGCTGAGATGTAGGTCGGGGGAGTGCGTGTGTGCATGTGTGTTTGTGTGTGGTGTGTGTGTGTTTGCGTGTGTGCATGTGTGTTTGTGTGTGTGTGTGGGTGTGCGTACGTGTGTGGTTTGCTGTATTTGTGCATGTGAGCGTGTGTGTGTGTGCGTTATTGTCCATTTAATCTTAGCTATATTTAGCGAGTAAAGACAGACTGCCAGCTCTACATCACCCACCGGGGGGGGGGAGCAAGGATGTGTGTGTGTGTGTGTGTGTGGCCACGGGGGTCCGTCCACAGAGCCCCCTTGTGATTTATACCGCCGTCCGCGGCGCAGTGATGGTAATATACTACAGGTAATTGAAAAGAAAATTGAATTAGGTCAACAGAGGCGTTGTCGGCAGAGTCATCTGTTGTGTCACGAGCCGGGGCTTAACAACTCTAGTGGGCACGCTCAGTCGTCAAGTACCCCCCCCGCACGCCGCCGCCGCCCGCCACCACCACCGCCCGCCCCCTCGACAAGTCTAATATCAGGTCAACACATAATTGTCTCCATATTTCATGTGGACTCAGTGGCGTGCAGAGCGCAGCGTTGTGACGGGCGGGGCGTGGATAAGGTTTATAATGGCAGATAAGACCTTATCTCTCCAGCACGCTTTAGTCGCCAAGCAGCAGGGGGGGGGGGTGGGGGTGTTGGTTGTCGGGGAGAAAAGTGGCGTGCTTATTCTGGGATGTTGGGGCTGAGAGTGTGCATGCTAAGCTCAGAGGGAAGAGGAATGCCTTTATTAGTGGAGAGTTTTTCAATTTCTTTAATTAATTAATTAATTTATTTATTTATTTTCGGCTTCGCTAAGTGGCTTCAGTGGCGCCCGTGATCGAGGGCACTGGGGCGTTTGTTTTTTACATCTTCCTCTGGTACTTCTGGTACCACAGAAGACCAGAACCCGGGCCCGGGATGAATCATTATTCACTCATAACGTTTTTTTTAATGACACTCTGTGTGCAATTAGCAGATAAGGCAATGGAGTCGTTTAGATTCACCGCCACACACACACACACACGCATACGCACACGCACCCACACTCTCACTCACACACACACTAACACACACACACACACACACTAACACACACACACACACACACACACACAGCTTTGTGTCTGACGCAGTGTGTTATTGGACGGGGGCCGTTTGTTGACGACCTGGTTGAGAGACCTTTGAAGTGAGATGAAGAAAGAGAGAGAGAGAGCATGAGAGCGAGTCAGAGAGAGAGAGCTAGGTAGAGTGCGAGAGAGAGAGGGAGAGAGAGAGAGAGACCTAGGCACAGTGAGCGAGAGAGAGAGGCAGATAATTAGACAGATAGAGAGAGAGGTTCTGATGTCTGATGGGGGTGGGGGGGGGCGACGTCCCACCTCAAACACCGTGGATCGTGACTGCTGACGGCGTGCCATCACCTTCTCGCGGAGGTAACCATTTTGAAACCTTCCTTTTTTTTGTGCTCTGATTCCGTGACTTCAGTGACAGAGATGTGTGCTGCCGATCAGCGCCCGTCTCCGCCTTCAGATGAGGGGTGGGCTCGGAGACGAGGGGCACGGCCGTCGGCCATTAAAAGCAAACACGCCTTTAGAGCACACGACAACAAGGTTGCCACGACAACGAGGCCGGGCCCGCCGCCTTTGATTCACCACTGCCTGTGGTTGATTCTCACCGCGGGTGCGAGGATGAGATCACATGAGATCACATGAAGAACATGGGAGAAACATGGCGGTGAACCTGTGCAACACCTGCGCCTATTGGGAGCAACGCAGGAGTGTAGAGGCATTCATGTACTGACACACACACACACACACACACACACACACACACACACACACACACACACACACAACACACAACACACACTCTCTCTCTCCCAGTGAGAGGACATCAGCTCCACAGTAGATGATTATTACAATAAGGCCGGATCGCTCTAAAAAAGCCCCCGTGTCCACATCTGCTAATACAGCCGGCGACGGCCAAATGGAAATATATTACGCCACGCTTTTATTCGCAAAATTATATTGCTGCTGGTGGGAGAGATGGAAATGATGTAATGATGAGGCCTGCAACAGCTGGGTCTCTCTCTCTCTCTCTCTCTCGGTCTCGCTCTCTCTCCCTCTCTCCGCATGTTGAATAAATTCAGGGTCGGGGCTGAGAGATGCTAATCTGAACCCTCTGGTCGTCCGTATCCGGGACGACCCGGGGCAACCGGGGTGGAGGGTGATCGACATAGACAGCTTTGTCTGAGAGAGAGAGAGAGAGAGAGAGAGAGAGAGAGAGAGAGAGAGAGAGAGAGAGAGAGAGAGAGAGAGAGAGAGATGGAGAGAGAAAGAGAGACAGAATGAGAGAGAGATGGAGAGAAAAAGAAAGAGTGAAAGAGAGCGGGGGAGGGAGGGAGAGAGAAAGACAGAGATGGTGAGAGACAGAAAGAGTGAGAGAGAGGGGGGAGGGAGAGAGAGAATGAAAGAAAGGGAGAGAGAGAAAGAGAGAGGGAGAGATTGAGAGAGAGGGAGGGGAGAAAGAGAGCAAGGGAGAGATAGATATGGAAGAGGGACAGCGAATGGGAGGCAGGAGAGAGATAGAGAGGGAAGAGAAAGAGCTTGGAAGGAAGAGAGGGAGGCGAACAAGAGGAGGGGGGAGGAGAGCCAGACGAACGAGGGATAGGAGAGTGGGAGGAGAGAGGAAGAAGGAGACCAGGTTGGAGGAGAGTGAGCAGGGAGTGATGGGAAGGGGAATAAGAGAGAGGAGAGGGTTAGAGAGAGGGAGAGGGAGGGAGGAGAGAGGGAGGAGGGAGAGACGAGAGAGAACCCAGTAGATAAATAGATTAATCTAATTTGTTACCTTGGCCAAATGCATTCTAGCCCCCCCCCCCCCCCCCCACTGAACTGCTGTCCCATCCCAGACGGCTGACGCTAACCAGAGCAGACAGGAAGGGACACACAAGGGGGGAGAAGGGGAAGGGGGGGGAGTGAGAGAGGGAGTGAGGTTAAGAGAGCAAGGGAGAGAGACAGAGAGAGAGAGAGAGAGAGAGAGAGAGAGAGAGAGAGAGAGAGAGAGAGAGAGAGAGAGAGAGAGAGAGAGGAGATAGAAATAGGGGCTAGAAAGGTAGAAAGGGACAGAGGTAAAGAGAGAGCTAGGGAAAGCACGAGGGGGGGGTGGATGTGGAAAAGGAGAGGAGGAGAAAAGAGAGCAAAGAGAGACAGGGAAGGAGGAGAGAGAGAGAGAGAGAGAGAGAGAGAGAGGAGAGAGAGAGAGAGACAGAGAGACAGAGAGAGAGAGAGAGAGAGAGAGAGAGAGAGAGAGAGAGAGAGACAGAGAGAGAGAGAGAGAGAGAGAGAGAGAGACAGCGAGAGAGAGAGAGACAGAGAGAGAGAGACAGAGAGAGAGAGAGAGACAGAGAGAGAGAGAGAGAGAGAGAGTCCAGCAGGGGAGCAGCTGTATCTCTTGGGCGCCGACACGCTGCAGCAAATCTGCTTTCATCCGCCAAGACCTGTCCGATCACGCGCGGCCCCCCCCCTGCGGCCCCCCCCCTGCGGCCCCCCCTGCGGCCGCGTGCCGTCAGAACGCCACGAAGGCCGCGCCGGCGCCGGGAACCAGCTGCTGACGGACGGACGCCGGCCCGCACCGGAGGAGAACACCGCGGCTGGGAGGGAGGCGTGGCAAACGCACGCTACACACACACACACACAGCCCTGTTGTGTTACCCCACGCTACACCCCCTGAACTGCATCACCCCCCCCCCCCCCCACCGGAGGACCAGGGAACCAGGGTGGCAGGGTACCAAGTGTACCCTGGTAACAAGAGTACACAGGGGAACCAGGGTAACAGGGTAGCAGGGTACCAAGTGTACCCTGGTAACAAGAGTACACAGGGGAACCAGGGTAACAGGGGTAGCAGGGTACCAAGTGTACCCTGGTAACAGAGTACACAGGGGAACCAGGGTAACAGGGTAGCAGGGTACCAAGTGTACCCTGGTAACAAGAGTACACAGGGGAACCAGGGTAACAGGGTAGCAGGGCAATATAGTGAACCTTAACAGCAGGGTGGTAGAGTGCCGGAATAGCAGGTTATCAGGCTGCCAGAGTACCAGGGAACGTGTGGACAGGGTACAGGGTACCAGGGCACCACAGTACCAGGGTATCATGGTACCAGAGTCTTAGGGTACAGGGCACCACAGTAACAGGGTATCATGGTACCAGAGTCTTAGGGTACCAGGGCACCACAGTACCAGGGTATCATGGTACCAGAGTCTTAGGGTACCAGGGCACCACAGTACCAGGGTACCATGGTACCAGAGTCTTAGGGTACCAGGGCACCACAGTACCAGGGTATCATGGTACCACAGTCTTAGGGTACCAGGGCACCACAGTACCAGGGTACCATGGTACCAGAGTCTTAGGGTACCAGGGCACCACAGTAACAGGGTACCAGGGCACACAGTACCAGGGTACCATGGTACCAGAGTCTTAGGGTACCAGGGCACCACAGTAACAGGGTACCAGGGCACCACAGTACCAGGGTACCATGGTACCAGAGTCTTAGGGTACCAGGGTACCACAGTACCAGGGTACCATGGTACCAGAGTCTTAGGGTACCAGGGCACCACAGTACCAGGGTATCATGGTACCAGAGTCTTAGGGTACCAGGGCACCACAGTAACAGGGTATCATGGTACCAGAGTCTTAGGGTACCAGGGCACCACAGTACCAGGGTATCATGGTACCAGAGTCTTAGGGTACCAGGGCACCACAGTACCAGGGTACCATGGTACCAGAGTCTTAGGGTACCAGGGCACCACAGTACCAGGGTATCATGGTACCACAGTCTTAGGGTACCAGGGCACCACAGTACCAGGGTACCATGGTACCAGAGTCTTAGGGTACCAGGGCACCACAGTAACAGGGTACCAGGGCACCACAGTACCAGGGTACCATGGTACCAGAGTCTTAGGGTACCAGGGCACCACAGTAACAGGGTACCAGGGCACCACAGTACCAGGGTACCATGGTACCAGAGTCTTAGGGTACCAGGGCACCACAGTAACAGGGTACCAGGGCACCACAGTAATGGGGTATCATGGTACCAGAGTCTTAGGGTACCAGGGTACCAAGGTGCAGGACAGAAGTGTTTCACACCTTCATCCACACCAAACCATAAATCAAGTTTGAACTAATGACATGCTCTAATCTTTATTTAGCATCATTATTAGTACTAAAACATAATGCGGTGGCCTATATTACACTTAAATTATATCAAGTCATGTTGGGTTTACTTTCCACCTCAGTGCATTTATTTTAATAAAATATAAAGTAATAATAAATAATAAAAATAACGGTTTGTTATTCCATTTGTGTATATTTAATGCACCCAAGTCTAATTAAATGGAAGAAGCGGAGGCATAGTTGCGACAACACAATTTCCGGTCCTCACTTTATTGCTCGGCTACAAAATCAACAAATGTAAAAACACATTCCAAAAAAATGTAAACGTTGCTGCCTGCGAACCATTGTGGACAAAACACAAGACAAAACACAAGACATGAGAAGCATTTCCAGGTACCCCCGTGGATCCTGCCCCCCCCCTACCCCAGTCGGAGAAGTTTCACCCACACCTCTGACTGTCATTAGAGACAGCAGGGGATCCCAGGTCAGTGGTGTGGGGCCTGGCGAGCTGACGCTAATATCTCTTCTGCTCTGCTGATGCTGAGGAGTGAGGGGGGGGTGAGGAGGGGTGAGGGGGAGGTGGGGGTGGGGGTGAGGGGGGGTGAGGAGGGGTGAGGGGGGGTGAGGGGGGGTGTGAGGGGGGATGAGGAGGGGTGAGGGGGAGGTGGGGGTGGGGGTGAGGAGGGGTGAGGGGGAGGTGGGGTTGAGGAGGGGTGAGGGGGGGTGTGAGGGGGATGAGGAGGGGTGAGGGGGGGTGTGAGGGGGGATGAGGAGGGGTGAGGGGGAGGTGGGGGTGGGGGTGAGGTGGGGGTGGGTGGGGGTGGGGGGGTGAGGAGGGGTGAGGGGGGTTGGGGGAGGGCAGATAGACGATGGGACGGGGATTTGGGGCCGAAGCACTTAAGTGAACCTACAGCCGATGTCAAGACACAGGAGAGAGATAGAGAGCGGGAGACGCAAAGAGGAAGAGAGAGAGTGTGAGAGAGAGAGAGAGAGCGAGCGAGGGGGCGGGGAAAAAATATATACAGTTGCTCTCCACAGAGGGAATTATTTATGGAGGGAAACAAAAAGGTGTTTTGAAGTGATCTGGTGTTGGGATGTACATCAGAGTCTGACAGGGGCTTTGATACGGGTGGCTCAGGTTATTTCTAAAACACTGGTGCCTTCCAGGACTTTTCCGTAGACAAACTTTTGCTGCATCGGGAGGACTGGAGAAGTCTCAGAAAACTCCTCATTGTTGACCTCATTAATTTGGGGGCCCGTGTAAAGAGCATGTTTCAGAAACCCCACCTCAACTGTACGACTCATATAATAAGACATAGTTTTATTCAAATGCTAATGGATAGTTCAATGTTGCGTCAATACAATGTAGGACAGTTGGACCGTCCTTACTGTTGTACGTCAAAGCATCTCAACTTTCATTTCAACTTTTCAACTTAGCAGTTCAAAAGTGCTTCCACTGCACCATTTTTTTTCCTCCTCGACCGCCAAAGGAGACCAGACACAAACCACATAAAAAAAAATATCACAAGTTACAATTTCCTATCGACTTCAGCGAAAGCTCATCACAATGTCTTATTTTTTCGCTATTTTTTAAGTTGTTTTTTCGGTTTGTTTCCGAAGGCCACAGACACTTCTATTCATAAAAGTCCCAAAAAGCGCGGGGCCAACGCGGCCAACGCAACGCGAGCTCTACCGCTCATTTGATATCCCGGCGCGCCGCGGCTCCCCCTCCGGCTCCTTCCCGCCGCATCAGCGTCTCTCTTCCCCCTGAAACATTACCGCCGCTAATGGGTTCCCGAGCAGCCGTAATCTCCGAGTCAAAGCTAGTGCGAGTGTGTTAGCACTCGCACCCCCACCCCCCCCCCCCCGCCCAGTGAAACCCCTGGGTTCAGTGTGTGCTTTACGGTTTGGCCGGGGGTTTTGAACAAGCCGACGTTAAAAAAACACACACACACACGCATTAAAAAAAAAATGTTCGCTGTTTGCGGCGGCCGCGTATTGATCAGAGTTGACAGCTACACGTGTTGTGGTAAAAGGGCCGCCATCACGCCGGCGTGTTTCCATTACATTATTTATGGCGGCGGGCGCCTAGGGGCCCCCCCTGCGCGGCGGGGGCAACGCGCTCCCCCAGGTATCCTGGACGCTTGCATTACGGCTGACAGACCGCCCGCCCCCCCCCCCCCCCCCCCCCCCCCGCTGTGAAATATCAGGGCTGTTTTTGTAACGTTTTTTTTTTTTTTAAAGGTTTTATATAATACCATACACTCTGCTGCCCCCCCCCCCCCCCCATACACACACACACACACACACACACACACGTTATAGTGTGAGATTTCTGTGTTAAAGAACAAACAAACCTTGATTTTAGTCTTACTTCCCCCCCCCCTCCGCGTGTGAATTATCTCTGCTGGTCTTGGTCAGGTCAAATTACCCTTCAATCAGTCTCCTGTCTGCGCACGCTGTTCCAACACGCTGATTTTTTTTTTTTTTCTCTCCCATTGTCATTCCTGAATGAGTCGGCCGCCTCGCTAAAAGGGTTGTTAAAGAGCGGCAGAAAATACTTGATTATGGATCACTTATGTCCGCGCCCTTTCCTGTAATTAGCCGTATAAAAGAACAAGAGGCACGGCCGCTACAGTAAGTGTACACATTACGCGGCCGGCGGCCGGGGACTTTCTGTGAAGAGACATCGAGACGGCGAGGGTTGGGGTCCGAGAGCCCCCCCCACCCCCCGGGCAGTCCAACCAGGGGCCACGTTTTTTTTTCTCCAAATCTACATTTACATTTACATTCAGGGCATTTAGCAGACGCTTTTATCCAAAGCCACTTATAAAAGAGTACATTTGTCAGAAGAAGGTGAAACATTTAATTGCTGCTAATACAGTAAGAAAATCACCAGAACAAGTTTCAAGCATTTCAATTGCTGGGTTAACCATTGGTACTATACAAAATCTCTGACTAAATGCCAAGCTACAAAGAGTGATCAAAGTGCCAATACGTACAAACAAATAAGAGCATGACGGTAGGGTTATGCAGGGTTCAGGTAAACCCTGAACAAGTGGGTCTTGAGTCTCTTCCGGGAGACTGGGAGTGACTCCGCAGTCCTGACGTTGGCAGGGAGCTCGTTCCACCACTGCGGTGCCACAACGGAGAAGAGTTGAGACTTCAACCAACCATCCAACCACCCCTGAGACTCTCACCTCATTGGGACTCAGAGGAGCCTCAACCTGCTCGTCTCTGAGTGTGTGGACGAGGTGTGTGGACCGTGGGCCGTATGGACGTATCGCGTGACAACGCTTCCCCGGCGCCACCAAGGGGGTTCGAGAGGTGTGTGTGTCAACCTATCACCAAGCAAGTGACAGTACACTACACCACGGCCAACCCCCCACCCCCCCCACCCCCCACCACGTGTCGTGTCGCTGCCCTCCCATTGGCTACAGCAGGCCGTGTGTGTTTTGTTTAAAAAGTCTCTGAGCTGCGTCGCTACACACACACACACACACACACATTAGCAGGCCTTGTAAGTGACCCCCCCCCCCCTCTTGGCAGGGCAGGGCTGATTTATGACATCATAAGGTGAAGCCAAACCCAGAGTCCCCAGCCTGCGGGCGTTGGTATTGCTTCATGATTTTTGCATGCGGTTCCGCATGGCTGCTGCACTGCGGCTCTCTGTGCTGCGCCGCAGGCCCGGGGTCCCGGGGAGCCCACACCGCCGGTCATTACCGCGCGTGTATGTGTGTGTGTGTCCATGTGTGTGTGTGTGTGTGTGTGTGTGTGTGTGTGTGTAACGACCTGCAGCCAGACCCTAACCTGTGTGTGGAAGTGTGTGTGTGTATTTGCATTTATTTATGTATGTGTGTGTGTGTGTGTGTGTGTGTGTGTGTGTGTGTACAAACTTTGTCATGGACCAACACTGTAGAAGGGTGACAACGTGTGTGTGTGTGTGTGTGTGTGTGTGTGTGTGTGTGTGTGTACAGACTTTGTCATGGACCAACACTGTAGAAGGGTGAGAACGTGTGTGTGTGTGTGTGTGTACAGGTGTTTTGTTAGTTTATATGAATCCTGAACAACCCTACTGCGTGCCTGTGTGTGTAATTGTGTGTGTGTGTGCGCATGAAAGTGTGTGTGTGTGTGTGTGCGTGTGTGCCAACCCCTAAATTGTGTATTCAGCTTGTCAGCTTGTGTATATTTAAATGTGTGTTTGTGTGTACAGACATGGTCCTTCTAGTCCAGTGTGTGCGTGCGTGTGTGTATGTGCGTGCGTGTGTGTGCTTGCGTGCCTGCCTGTGTGTGTGCGTAGCGGCCGGACAAGGACTCCATCTCCTCCCAGCACATGGTCCCCTCCACGCCGGCCCCCTCCTCCATGCTAATCCAGTGAATCAGTTTGGCGCCGGCGGCGCCGTGTCTGATGGCGGCGACTCCCCGGGCCATGCACACATTTCCGTTATTAAAAGTCCAATTAAAACGTCTGGGAACACCCGACCTGTTGCTGGCCGGCGTCCGACGTGCTCCGGTCCACTCCCCGCTCTCTGGGTGTGAGCAGGGCCGTAATCGCTTCCCCTAGCCCACCGTTCAGAGGAGGAGAGGCACCACGTCTCAATGGGGGGGAAACGCGCTCTTCGAAGAGGAAATGAGGGGAGGAGAGGAGGTGATGGGATGGGGAGGGGGGAGAGGAGGAGAGAGGCCAAGAAAGGAGGAGAGAGGAGAAGGGAGGAGATTGATGAGAGACTATTAGCTGGTTTAAAGCAATGTATATCGTTTTGTCAATATAGACAGACGTATGGTGATGTATGTAGACAGGCACCTATATAACAGCATGTGCCATGCATACTTTATGTAGTTACCACTAAAACACAGAAAAAAGTGCGAGGTACACATTTTTTAAACTCGGGGGGGGTGTCATCTAAATTCTGTTTGTGTGCCAGTTTTAGCCGGCCATTGTCTTCCATGCTGCTATCCAAACCCAATCTGCCAGTCAATTAAAAAATGTCATCCTTTTCGGGACAAAAAAAATTGGGAAACAAAAATGTCTAAACACCCGCAATATCATCATAATCAGCACACCATTTTTTTCCCCTTCTCATCTTCGTCGTCATTCTTTTTGTGTGCCTTCCCTCCGCGCAGGCGTTGCCAACTCATCAACACGCTCACCACGCTCGCCTCCAGCCACAGGTAACAAAACAAACGCTGCTATTCCCCTTTTTTCTCTCATCGCCGGTGAAATATGACGGCCTAATTACGATGATTCCGAGGGGGGGGGGTTTGTGGGTTTTTTTTTATTCCTCGCCCCGGCAATTTCTGCTTCTCCGGCACAGGCAGGGTAATTAATCGGTGCCGAGCAACAGGCCGCCGTGGGGAGCGCGTGGGATAAAGACGAGGCCGCGCCGCGAGCCCGCTACGGCGCCGCTAGCGCGCTAGCACTCTATGGCGCCGGGTTCGTCTGCAGAGTGGTGGAGCGCTCGTGTTCGGGGTTCGAACAATGTTTTGCACGGGCCGGCTTTTCTCTCAGAGGAGAAGATGTTGTTTTGTTTTTTTTCACTTTGCATCTGACCAAATTTGGCAAGAACAAAGACGAGGCGAGAGCATCACAGTTATCTCATCTGATTGCCCAGAGTTAGTTTTTTTCAAATAGCGTCAGGCCCTCCGAGGTCAGACAGACTCTTTTGTGAAACACCAACTTGAATATCTGGATGGTTTCATGAGGCAGAGCAATTACTGTTACAAGAAGACATTTTTCACCGAGATAACCTTTCCTATGTTTGCCGTGACTGACTGCCTTCTGTTGACACGACTGTTAGTGGATTGTTGAACAAAGAAACACAAGAGCCTGGGCGTGGAGGATCAGACAGGTTTCATTTGGAGATGGTTTTATTAAAAAATGGACACTGATACACTCTGACCTCTTGGGCTCACCAATTTAAAGACAAGTCTGCCTTCACTAACGCTTTGTTTGAAAGGTGATGACTTTAACTTCCTTTCTCCATCTTGCCCGAATGTAAAAAAATATACTTTTTTTTAAAACCAGTGTCAAGGCTTCTTCTTGTGTCGATAAATGCATGAATGCATGAATCATCATAGCACCAGTACTACATACAGTATAATATGCTGTATATAGTATATAAATAGAGAGAGATAGAAATAGAGAGAGATAGAGAGAGAGATACTTATATAAAATGTATTAAGTCAAGTGCTATGGTGGATAAAGACGATGCTACAAAGGCCTGTTGGAGATGAATGGGGTGAAGGAAGACGAGTGTTGAGAGTGAGAGTTTCTACTGTGTGTGAAGGGAGGGGGTTGTGAGTCAGAAGGCATTTTTATACAGAACAGCAACCCGCCAATTTGTCTGTTCTTTTGCGGCTAGGTCCGAGAATTTACAGATTGCGGTAAATTGGCAGTCAATTTTGGCCTGGCAATATCACACCTGGGAGGATGCACTTTTTGCCGCCTCCATTGCTATAAAAATCCAAGCCATCGATGTCCCGGAAATTGCGTGAGATGGAGGCGGTGGTGTTGATAACGTGCGCGTGTCGTGAGACCCACAGCCGGGAATTTTAAAACCAGGAAACGGCTGATCACAGCAGTCAGCTCATCACTTATTCCACGCACAGCATAAAAAAACCATAGCAACTACGTTCGCCATCGAAGAGATCCAAAAATGTGCAGTGCATCAGACCACAGTTTCTTGTTCTCCCACCACTGACACGTGTCATGGGGCAAAATATTATACACATGTCGCACGTCGCTGTTCACGCCCAACTTCGTGCTTCATGTCACATGTTCACGCCAACAACAGTAGCGGCTTTATATTACACCTCCAGTTCACACAGACAAGATGGCAGACTGCAGCCTTGACCTGGGTGCAAATGTGGCGCATCTTTGTAAAAAACGGCTAAAAACGGCTTCAAACCCTAGCTTTGTACGGTTCAAAGAGAGGGAGTTCAGCTCCAAACGGCGGGGCCAGCACTGGCAAAGGCTGAGTCCCCCAGGGTCAGGCTAAAGTGTCCTCATTTTGAGAAAATATTACAAACTGCCCTCATTTGGCCACATAAAATAAGCATATGAGGAAAATGTCCTTAAAAGTTTCTATGTCCTTATTTTAATAATTAAAAAAAAACTTTTAGCATTAGCATTCCACTTCCAAATAAAAGCAAAAAAAAAAAGGAACGTTTCCCTATTATTCTGAAATAAAAGTATAATGCACACAGTTTCCAATGGCCGTCGACGTGGCAGTTAATTAGCGGCGTTAATTAGCGCGGTGAATTAGCGTGTCTGGTGCGCGGTGTTCGCCAGACACGTCCTTGTTTTAATGTGCTCCTCCGCCAGCTGCAGTCTTATTGCCCTGACATTTGCGAAGCTTTTGAGTCCCCAGTCCCACGGTGTTTGGGGCTCGGCTGCCAAAGCCCCCCCCCCCGACGTCTACGTTCCCGTCTCCCCGCGATTACCGCTTACCTCGCCGTGAGCGCCACACATCTCACCGCCTGGTGATGTAAAGGTTCACCGTCCGTGTCACGCTTCTGTACGCGACGTCGCAGCGAGAACGTGTTGTTAATGTCGCGTAAACAGCGGCGCCGAGAGCGCCTCTCACGCCTCTGATGATATGGTCATGTCCACGCCACTGCCACCGTCGTCTCCGCTCGAGGGAAGACAGTCAGGTAAGCTGGATGAAAAAGAGAGGGGGGGAAGACGCGCAGCACAGGGATGGGAATCGAACACGGGTCGTGACCGGCGCTCCGTTGCCTTCATGGTGAGGAATAGCCAGCTGAAGCAATCGTTCTAGCAGAGGGGGAAGGGAGTGATGTGAGTAATTGGAGGCGGACCAACACCTTGGCTGGTTTGCTTGTGAGCTCCACGTTACTAACTAGACGAGTGTGTTGACGAGAGCTGGTTATGCTGTTCACTTTCAGACAAACAATGAAGAAAGACCAAGAGGTGAAGTCAGTGTTGTTTTTTTGTTTCTTTGCTAACAATTCACGAGTATATTGTACCATCAAGCCATCAACAACGACCAACAGCAACAGCCCACAACAATCAGTGCACCCCGATGCAATATGTACTTATTCCTGAAGGGAACATCAGCACACATTTCCAGGTTCCACATCCATCTCAACATGAACATAATCTATTTCATACGTCAATAGTAATTCTGAAAGAATCCCACAGCACACTCGTTTCTGGAATGAACACACAATAAAAGTGTAAACATATTTATTTCCCTTTCTAATGCTTGAACTTCATTGCACATCTTCGCACAAGTGCTCACTGGTGGGTCTCTATGTGTGCGTGTGTGTGTGTGTGTGTGTGTGTGTGTGTGTGTGTGTGTGTGTGTGTGTGTGTGTGTGTGCTCGGGGGGGGGCGAGGAGGATGGCAGCAGAGGGAGCACAGATGCATGCTGGGAGTTTGAGGGACTGTCATGAAGGACCTCTAAGTGATTTGGAATAACCTCCGAGGTGGCGGTGGGAGGATTCCTCGGGGGGAGGGTGGGTGGGGGGGGGGGGGAGGGTGAAAGGGCAAGTGGGCGGGTCGTGTTCCAGGTCAGGCATCGATTGCCCCCCCCCCAGCGCTCCTTGTTTACAGATCTGCCGCATCATCAACAGACTGTTAATAATGTGATGAAGGGATTCGCCCTGGCTGCCATTGACGTGTTCTCGGTGTGTTCCGACCGAAACAGGGCACCGCGCCTTTTGATTCACCGTTGTGCCGCGGGAGAAAGCCATCGGCCGACAGACTAAAAGCAGCGTGAACGTAAATGCCACACAGATCCTCCGTTCTCTGTCCCGGATCCCCAAAAAACACAGAGAGAGAGAAGCATCCGAAAAACACAACCGGCAAACAAATCCGCGTTAAAAAATAATATGTAAAAAAAAAAAAAAAAAAAGGGAAAACAAGTCGAGACTTCGAACGCCACGGAGAACCTGGGGGAGTCCCGGGCGTTCCTGGAGATCCGGCAGCACGGCGGAAAAAAAAAAAAAAAAAAAACGCCAGCACAGCGCCGAACAACAACCGTTTTTGTGTGTGTGTTTTTCCATCGCCATGAGGAGGAGGCGGGGGCGCCGGGTCTCTGCGTCGGGAGTTTAGCGCGCGGCGCTGCCGACCCGTGGGCTAGGTGATAGCCCCGCCCCCCCCCCCCCCCCCCCCCCCCCCCCCCCCCCCGCTCGCTCCAGAACTCGGGCCCGCCGGCTGCCCTCTGACCCGACGTGAACGTCGGAACACGGAGAACACGCTGAGCGCCGTCGCCTCGGCCCGGGCGCGAGACGCCACGCGGAGAGGAAAGGGGGGGGCAAGCGAGGAGTCAAGTGTCTGGTGGTTTGCTGGTTGTCGAGGCGCTGTGAGCGTAGCGAGCCCGGGACACTGCGATTTTTTAGGGCCGGGAGAGAGAGCTACAGTGGGAGGGGGGGAGAGAGAGAGAGAGAGAGAGAGTCAGGGTTTTTACTGCCGTGATTCAGCCTTGATTCACTGGAGCCCAGAGCCCAATTATGTGTGTGTGTGTGTGTGTGTGTGTGTGTGTGTGCACGTTTGTGTGTGTGTGTGTGTATGTATGTATTTTGTTTGTGCATGTGTGTATTAAGGCCAGTGTGGGCGTGTGTGGCCAGAGTGTGTGTGTGTGTGTGTGTGTGTATATGTATTCTGATTGTTTGTGCGTGTGTGGGGGGGGAGCTGGTGTGTGATCAGTGTGTGTGTGTATGTATTTTGTTTGTTTGTACATGTGCATGTGCATGTGTGTGTGTGTGTGTGTGGTCAGTGTGCTCGGTCGGTGTGTGTATGTGTGTGAGTGTGGGCGAGCATGTGTGTGTGTGTGTGTGCATGGATGCGTGTGTGTGTATCTGTGTGTGTGTGTGTGTGTGTGTGTGTGTGTGTGTGTATCTGTGTGTGTGTGTGTGTGTGTGTGGACCAGGAGCATAATTAGAAGAAACCCAGCAAATGAAGTCACAACGTTAACCTTTCCTTGCGTCACGAGCGCCGACACATTAGCTGCTAGAATGCTAATAACAGATAATAACTAATAACTTTTCCCTGGTCCTCAGTTGCCGTCAGGGGTCAATTATTCTCCAGGCCTGGACTGGCTCCTCATCTCAGAGATTTGAACTGTGAAATTTATGTCTATTAAAGTTTGTTATGACGAAGAAACCAACCTAATTATCAGTTGGTGCCGAAATGGCGTAAATTCGGCAGTTTTTCTTAGGATACTTACAAACAAATGTCTTTTTTTATTTGTATGATTTGCCCACATCTTAAAACTGCTGGCAAGGCAATGGGAATAACAGGTGATAACTAGGTGATTAACTGTCATTTAATGTAAAATGGTTGACGAGATTATGTCACCTTAAAATGGCTGCCGACGCAGCAAAGCCTCTCTGCTGGGATTCTGCACGTTCAAAAACAACAGCATGAAATAAACACTGACTTTTTTTTTTTTTTTCTGCTCGTCGGTCGGTTTTCCCCGGTGCATTACGCGCCAATTTAACAGATCACGCCAACACAAATCACAGAAATTGAGTGTTTTATGTAGTCTTTATTTAAATTGTAATCCCCCCCCCCCCCCCCCCCCCCCCATCGTCACACCACGACCACGAGCAGCGTTTACTCCCCAGACCCGGTGATAACAGGTCCGCCCTGACGAGGAGCCGCAAGGCGCTGGGCCGCTGCCGCCGCCGCCGCCACGGGGACTGCTGGATCAAATCAGGCGCATCCCACGCCGTGCTGGCCCCGCCCTCACCGTCCTCTTTAACTGTGACATGCCTCCCCCATCAGGACCGCCGGGTGCCACAGCCTTCAGAGTCCATTACCGAGACCGGCCGCGCCACAGCCACCGGATCAAACACACACACACGTGTGTATGTGTGTGTGTGTGTGTATGTGTGTGTGTGTGTATGTGAGTATGTCTGTGTGTATGTGTGTATCTGCGTGTGTGTGTGTGTGTGTGAGTATGTCTTTGTGTGTGTGTGTGTGTGTGTGTGCGTGTGTGTGTGTTTGTGTGTGTATGTGTGTGTGTGTGTGTGTGTGTGTCTGCGTGTGTGTATGTGCGTGTGTGTGTATGTGAGTATGTCTGTGTGTGTGTATGTGAGTATGTCTGTGTGTGTGTGTGTGTCCGTGAGTATGTGTGTGTGTGTGTGTGTGTGTGTGTATGTGTGTCTGTGTCTGCGCCGGTGCGTGCGTGCATGTGTGTGTGTGTGTGTCTGTGTCCCTGCGTGTGTGTCCATGCATGTGTCTGTGTGTGCGTGCATGTGTGCGTGTGTTGAGTGACACACAGGGTCAGGCCGCGCGGCGCCCACCCCTGTTCCCGTGTGAGCTGTGAGCCGTCTCAGATGGGCAGCAGGACATCATCTCTAATGGTTTCCCTGCCGGAGAGCCCGCCCTCGCTCCGACCCGCCCGGGCGCGCGGCGCTGGCCACGGCGGTGGCGGTGGAGCCCGGGATGTAAATGCACAGAACCGGGGTAATTGCTCTGGTGTCTTGCCTGGGTGGGGGGGGGGGGGGGAGTGGGAGCGAGACCAAATTGGACTGAGCCCAAGAGGTGGAGGGACACTCTTTGAATCGGCAGCAGAGGGGGAGGAAGAGGAGGGTTGGAAAGCAGAGAGGGAGCGAGGGCTGCCCCCCACGGCAGCTGAGATAAGACGGACCAAAAGCCACCGCGGGCCTCCATTAAAAAGGTGTGTATGTCGGTGTGTGTGTGTGTGTGTGTACGTGTGTGTGTGTGTCTGTGTGTGTGTGTGCGTGTCTGCGTGTGTGCATGTGTGTGCACGTGCATGCGCGTGCGCATGTGTGTGTGTGCGGCGTGCGGGCGAGCGAGCGCGGCGAGGAGAGGGCGAGCGGGGGCGAGCGACTACTGACTGTCCGTAATGAGTGGACAGGGAGCCGTGTTGGTGGCGGCGGTCGAGGCGTCTGGTTTGCGCGGCGCCTGGAGGGACAGATCCCCCCACTCCACCACCACCACCACCACCACCACCCCCACCGTCACGCTCACCTCGGCACCCGGCGGACGTTTCATCTCCGCCTAACGACCGCGCTGCCGAGAAACCAGACAAACCAAGAAAGAAATACTAAAGACGTTTTGTTTTGTTTTTTCAGAAAGCGTAGCCCCGTGTGTGTGTGTGTGTGTGTGAGTGTGTGTGTTTGAGAGTGTGAGTGTGTGTTTGAGTGTGTGTTTGTGAGTGTGTGTGTGTGTGTGTGTCTGTGTGTGTGTGTGTGTGTGTGTGTGAGTGTGCGTGTGTGTGTGTGTGAGTGTGTTTGAGAGTGTGTGTGAGTGTGTGTTTGAGTGTGTGTTTGAGTGTGTGTTTGTGAGTTTGTGTGTGTGTGTGTGTGTGTGTGTGTGTGTGTGTGTGTGTGTGTGTGCATGTGTATGTGTGTGTGTGTGTGTGTGTGTGTGTGAGTGTGCATGTGTGTGTGTGTGTGTGCATGTGTGTTTGTGAGTGTGAGTTTGAGTTTGTGAGTGTGAGTTTGTGAGTGTGTGTGTGCCCGAGTGTGACTGATAGCCGCCGCCAAGGGGGCGGGGGGGGATAAACTTTTAAGTCTTCGCCGGACCCTTTGATCCACAACGCGACTCCAAAAGAAACGGCAGCGAACGGCGAACCAACGCCGGCACCTCCAGAGGCCTGGAGAACGGCCTGGAAACCGGCCTGGAGGGCAGCCTGGAGAACGGCCTGGTGGACAGTCCTCCGCCTGGAGGGCGGCCTGGAAACCGGCCTGGAGAACGGCCCGGAGGACGGCCCGGCGTTGCGGCCCCCCCGGTCCTCGACCGAACAGGAAGCCCGCGTCGGGCAGCGGCGGCGGTCTCGGGGAAACGCTTTGACGCAGCGCGGGCTCCTCCTAACTTCATCACGGTTGGATTAGATAACGTGGAGTCCATCAATACAGAAAGACGTTGTGATACAGGAGGTGGAGAAGATTTGATCAGGGCGAGGGGAAGTGGAGTCGATAAGAGACACTGCACACCCCGCGTCCAGTTGCTCTGGACGCTTTGATGTGCTGTATTTTAATCTTCAGGTGCGAGTGGATATCATAATCGATCGTAACCGTTTCAATTGATGCACTTGAATTTGCAACGCGGAAAATCAATGCGGCATACAGGCACTTTAACAACCCCAACTAAACACCAACCTCTGCTCGGCATCACTGGACACCACCACCTCCACCGCCCTCCACCACCACCACCACCACCTCCACCGCCCTCCTCCTCCACCACCACCACCTCCACCACCGGCTAAACAACAAGCTCTGCTCAGTCCGACAAGAGACTGGTACTTATCAGTAACCCCCCCCCCCCACCCACGCCACCACCACCCCCTCCTCCTCCATCACCACCACCACCACCACCACCGCCTCCTTCTCCGCCATCATCACCACCCCCCACCCCCCCCCCCTCACACACACACACACACAACAAAGTCCACCTCAGACAGCTCAGGAGATGTTCGCGGAAGAGGAGGGCCTTCCGATGTGTGAGAGAGAGAGAGAGAGAGATGGAGTTGATCACATTATGCCATTAACCGTGACAGAAGCCGTTGAGATTGACTTAATAAGACACATTTCAATTAGCAGCCAGACTCAGACTCTTATCCTTGAGCACCCACTGTGCGACTCCCAACTCCACTGAGCAACAGGAGAAGGTGGGAGAATGTAGTGGATTAAATTGCTTCTTCTCTCTCTCTCTGTATGTCTATCTGTCTCTCTGTCTCTGTCTCTCTTTCTGTCTGTCTCTCTGTTTCTCTTTCTCTCTCTCTCTGTCTTCATCTCTCTCATAGGCCACGTTTCAACCGCAGAAACTTTCCCCAGGAACTGAGAACCTTCGGAGGAACTCCAAAGGTGTGTTTCCATCACAAGGAGCCAGGGTCTAAATCAGGTTCCAGGGACATTACTTCCACCCCCTCCCCAAAAAGGCCTCTTCTCGGGGAGTAGCACTTTCCAAAAGCACTGGAATTTGGGGGGCGGGGCTTGCAGCGCTGAACATCTCTGATTGGTCCGGTACTCTTAAGCATTTTATTTTCAACCGCCATGCGGTTCGA
>JAXIVH010000009.1:8247600-8270725 GCA_036785325.1 Urophycis tenuis
ATTTAAAGGCGCCTTTCAAAGCAGTCAAGGACACCTTAAAAGTTAACAAGTAACAGTGGCATACTCTGTCAGTGTTTGACAAGAGTACGCCACTCGGAATGGGTGTGTTTTTAGGCGTGATTTAAAGGTGGAGACAGAAGAGTCAGAAGTGCGAACGCCAGGCGGGAGAGAGTTCCACAGGCTCCCCGCCCATGGAACCTGAATGATCAGGGTTCAAAGGTCAGCTGGTGTCATTAAGCCTGGTGGGTTCAGCGCGGGCTAGCCGGGCTACGCGCTAACGGTCCTCGTCGCGTCTCTCTCTCTCTCTCCGCGTTCCGGAGATCACAGCAGCAGCAGCAGCAGCAGCGGCAGTCGGCGTGAGGCAGTCCCTCCATCGCCGGCTCCCAGCTCCCCTGGCGCCCCCTGATAAAACATGGACTCTGTCAGCGAGGCCCCGGCAAGGGGGCTCCTGTCAGGAGCCCCCGCACCTGCCGCCAGGGAGGAGGGGAGGGGGGGACGACTCGTAATGATCGCAATAAAAAACAAATGCAAATGATTACCCTGGGCTTCCCCCGCCGCAGCCCTCGTCTCTCTCCTGAGTCTGACGCTCAGCCGGCGGTGCCTGGCGATGGATGGACGCCATCGCCGTGGCGAAGGTGCCGCGCGGCGCCGCGCGGCGCCGGGAGCCAGCATAGGCGTAATGCTATTATCCGTTACGCCGCGGAGCTGCTAGCCAACAGAGCGCGACACATACAGCAACAACAACAACAACAACAGAGACGGCGACGACGACGGTAGCGGGCGAGGTAATGTGTAGCTCGCAGTTGTCAGGGAGGTAGGGGTGGGGAGGCGGGGGGGGGGCAGGGGTAGGGGGTACACGACTGTTGCATTAGCATAATCATGTCAGAGCATGTTGGGGGTTAATACGCCGCTGCGTCTCGTCACGTACTCATTACGGTAATAGCTGGCACGCGGTCCATGTTTCTGAGCGCCTCGGTGATCCATCACCGTGTTTTGTAATGCAACGCCGGTTAAAGAAGCTATTTGTAGCTCGGCGCATCGCGGATAACGTGGAACGCGCGGCGCGGAGGCGAAAAAAAACAAAGTGGAAGCACTTCAGCTGCGACGTTGACGGACGGCAGGTTGTATTCTCTTCACTCAACAAGGGAAAATCGGATCATATCGGGAGACCCCGGGGAACTAGGAACGTGCGCACTTCCGACCAGGTTGATGTGGGTCTGGTGGCTGCGGAGGCCGTGTGATTAAAGCATGACTTGTTAACCTGTCGATCTATTGGTACGTTCATTTTATTGAATGCCTCTCTTGTGTCACACTGTAAAAGGAGTAAGTGGAGTAAATGGAGAAGAGAAGGGTTATTTCAAGTTAGGACCCTGTAGGCCTATATTATCATAACAATCAATTGAATTATTGAAATCATTCAGTTTGATTGATGAAGAGCAGCGAATCGAATCACAGAATCAACGAGCACCTGGAAAATGCTGGACGTTGCAAACGCAGCTTTCCGCTTGGCTTTCAAATTTGTGACATCACACCTCGTCAACAAGCAAACGGCTGCGGTGTGATTTGAATAACTTGACATTTGTGATAATGCAGGGATGTGAGGGGGACATGGGAGGGCAAGGCCAGGTAGATTATGTCCCCCCCTTGAAAGGTCACCGCAAGGGTTAGCCTCACCTGTTCAGGTGTGCTCCACTTATCCCCCCCCCCCCACCTCGTTAGTCATGTTTCACCTCCCCCACCTGATAGCATCTCAATTATTCTTGGATCACCGGATTTACGATTCATTGTCTGTAAAGCTGTGTAAAAAGTGTGCTGGGTGTGTGTCAGTATATCCATCTTCCTACACTGTGCGCGCGCTCCTTCTTAAAAAAAAAGTTCAATCATTTCATCCCCCGACTCAAGGCTGTGTTTGTCCGAGTGCAGGCAGCCTCGGAGTGCCAGGACTTCTAGAAGCACTCAGGAGGAGAGGAACACAGACACACACAGCCCTCCGTGTGGCTCTGGAGGTCAGCTCTTTGGAAGCGCATCTCACACAATACTTCGCTCCTAAAAACACGCACAAACACGCATACACACACACACGCATATACACACACACAAACCGCAAGCTGTCATCTATACAGCGGCGTTACATTGCTGGCTAGCGGTCATTACTGCACACACAGTCTGTTCATCTCTGCATAATCCAAGTCGCCCTTTCGTCAGGCGCGACACGCCGGCAGAGCGAAGCCGACGCAAACAGCGTTTGTGTAAAAAAACAAGGAGATAACGATAGAAGCGGCGGTGGGGATGAGGTATGTTTTACGGGGAGGGAACAGGAGCGAGAGCCGAGCAACTTGGGGGAGGGGGAAGGAGGGGGGGAGGGGTTCTGCGGGGTTGTTTTTGCCTTCGAGTTTCTTTTTTTTTCTCTCTCCTTTCTCCAAATGCACCGAGAGTTGAATTACAAGGAAAGCGCTAATGCAATGGCAGGATCTCCTCAGCGTGTTTGTGTAAAGACGTTTTATTCTATTCAGAGGTCGGCTAATGTACTTCTACAAACAAGCAATAAAAGATACTTGAGCTAGCTCCATTAGCCTTCTCACTCTCTCGCCGGCTGGCGTTTTTTTCTGAAATGGATACAGATATTAGGATACAGATATTATGAGAAACATATCCTTGAGAGCATCCTGATGACACATCATGTCATTAGCGCTCATAGTCTCAAAAAGTTTTGGTTTGAACTTCTGAGCTGTCTGCTGGAATTGCGTCTTTTTTTTTTCTTTTTCCTACCCCCAGCCTTGTCTAATTATCTAAATTTAAATAATGTATTCGAGGACAGATTCGGGATGACTGACGTGGCGATGATTAGGCTATAGGTCTCAAGGACCAGGCGTGTTAAACCACCTCTGTCGCCACTTGCGACACGTTTGTGGGTAATATAAATGTGACACCTAATATAAAAGTGTCGCGAAACGTGTGTGTGTGTGTGAGAGAGTGTGTGTGTCTGTGCATGTGTGTGTGTCTGCGTGTGTGTGTGAGTGTGTGTGTGTGTGTGTGAGTGTGAGTGTGTCTGTGTGTATGTGTGTGTGTGTGTATGTGCGTGGGTGCGTGCACGTGTGTGTGCGTGCGTGCGTGCGTGCATGTGTGCGTGTGTGTGTGTGTGTGTGTTGTGTGTGCGTGTGTGTGTGCGTCTGTGCGTGAGTGTGTGTGTGTGTGCGTGCGTGTGTGTGTGTGTGTGTGTTTGTGTGTGCGTGTGCGTGTGTGCGTCTGTTCGTGAGTGTGTGTGTGTGTGTGTGTGTGTGTGTGCGTGAGTGTGTGTGTGTGTGTGGAGACACGCCGGTCGGCACCTTGTCGACTCCCGGTGGCGCGGGTCTCACAAGCGAGGCCGAGTGTTTCGCTAAGAACGCAGGAGACGACCTGAGCTCGGGCCCGAACAGGCGGACCCCCGGTGGCGGGGGAGTCAGCGGTGGAGAGAGAGAGGGAGAGAGAGAGAGAGAGAGAGAGAGAGAGAGAGAGAGAGAGAGAGACAGAAACAAAACGAAAGGGACTGAGCAGTGCAACAGTACCGTTCCATTTCATTGTACTCAGGGTCTCACATTTATTACATTGTTTTTGTACCTGCCGGAGTGGAAAGAGCTACCGGCCAAGCCACTGTTTGAAGGCGTAACCCTGTATTTTTTTTGGTACCTGCCCTGCGATCAAGTCCATCAGCCCTCGGCTGGGGGCAGGGGTGCCATTTTGGAGCCCGAATGATCTCCGGAGATTTCTCTGAACCCTTTTGCCAATAAACCTCGGATCAGCGACAGACGCCAGTCAGGCCTATACGCGCCGCTAGTTTGCTTTCAAAGAAACAACAAATAAATAGTCTCCGCTGAAAAACACTGTTATCCAGTGAGGCAAAGCCTGCAGAAAGGGCGCAGTTTAAACAGGAAAGAGCTGAGAAGTGTCATATTTTTCTCTGTATCTGATCCGAAACGGTGTCAGTGATCTGTTCTTCTGCTCACGGGCGGGTTCCCTGCGACAATAAACGCGGGGCGGACATGACGACGCGCTATCTCGCCTGATCCAACCGATACACTTAAACCATTCACCACCGCCGTCTGGTGACATGCAGAACCTAATGGGTTCCTCCTGATTACAAACAAAAACCACATCGGGGTGGCGTCCGGGATTTAAAGTTACTGCGCCATCACAAGTTTGCTCCGAGGCGGAGATTGACGGGCGTCTTAAGAATCGTGGCTCCGATTTGCGTTTACATTTTGAGGGCTGTGAACAATCAACGCACGATGCAAACAATACCGAAGCGTGGCGACCGCTTGCTTTAGGAATCAGATCAAACAACACGCTTTTCCTCACAATGAATTAATTGAATACAAAGAGTTTGTGCTGGGGAAGAAGGTAACGCAGCTCAAGCTGAAGGTTGCAGGGGCATGATTGTCGGCGTGCTCGACTTGAGTCCCGGCAGCACAGTTTAGTACGAAAAAACCTGTTGGAGTGGAGAGGCAGCACTACAGGAGCACAACGCAGGGCTATTACCCTCTGTGACATTGCAATGTTAATCCACGTAAGGCGCATATTGGCGCCATCCAAAAAAACGCTGTTTAGGATCGCAATCTGAGCGCGCCAAGGACAGCCTTCACCTTGAGCAGTTAAATGTTCTGTGTCGTTTTAAGAGGGACCGAAGGACGGAGGCCCATCGGCTGAAAGAAGGTTTCACTGCCGCTCTATTCAGCACTGCCCTCTGAGGGCTGCTTTTCAGAAGACACGGCGAAGGAACTCTCCGAGAGTTAGGGTCCTTTCATGTCCAAGTCCCTGAGAATCTGAGTTTTTTTTTTGTGGGGGGAGGTTGCGTGAAAGAACAAAGAGAGCGCTGTCACCACCTGCAATGAAAATGAAAAAAATACTGTATTAACCAAGCTTACACACAGTGGGAGATTTCTGTGTCGGCAGTTACTCTTGCACCGAGTCAAAAGGCTTTGTCAATTGGATATTTGTGCTTTCGCCGTTTTTCCTGTGCGGAGACGCCATCCCCAACGCGAACAAAACAACCTTCATTTTGGTGTTTTGGCGCCCCCTGGTGTCGTCAATATCCTGTGATTTTAAACTGTTTTTTTTTTTTTTTCTGCATTCAGTAGGTACCGATCAGATCCTCAAGAAATCGAAATTGAAAAAGGTGTTAATTTTTGTTTTGAGTTCACAGTACTCGGCACAGGATGTGTTACAGTGAGGTTTGTGTGTGTGTGTGTAGGGGGGGTCCATACTCGCACATTTGACACCCCGGATAGCGACAGTTGTGTGTGCGTTGATTTGCGTTTACGATTCGGATTTAATTAGCCTCGACTGTTGGTGTTGTGTCTGAGGAAGCCGCTCTGACAACGGTGTTAAACTCATTACGCCCGCTTAATGAAGTGCATGTGGATTAATCCGTGCTCCGGTGCATTAGGTAGACCCACCATCCACTATGATTACGGCAGCTTAGGGACTCAGGGGTGGTCATGTAGGGGTGAGCTTCATCGTCTACCTGTAGGCATCCTTGAGCTAGCTTGACCTCTAACCCCAATCTGCTCCTTAAAGGATAGCTTCTGGATTTGTCCACCTGGACCCTATTTTCCCATCATCTTGATTCTCTAAATGGGTCGAGTTTTGCAGCTTCTTTGCGGCTGCAATGCGACTCGCACGGCCAATGGGGCCTGTCTTTGTAAACTGATGGGGGCGATAGATCCCCATCAATGTATGTCCTTTACAAGCGCTAGTTTTCGCCACTGATAAATTCCATACTTAAGGGACTGACAACCTTATGGAAAGGATCCTTACAGAGAAATGCAGTTTTTTTTTTCTTTGCCTTTCGCTTGATCTGGTCCATTTGTTATTGCGTCTTAGAGAGGGTCTTTCGAAGAGTAGTCTCGCTCTGGTATCTGGCGGAGATTTGAGTCGCGGTTTGAAGATGGGAATGGGCATGGGAATGTGAGCGAGAGTGTTGGAGAAAGGAATGCCCGGCAAAAGTTTGTTGTGTGTTGGACAACGGGAAGAACGACTTGAGAAAACAACTCAACTCTTCAGAGCGAGACATCTCCTTGAGCAAGACTTGACATAGTACACCGGGTCAAGCCAGAGGTAAAGAAAATAAGTTGTATTTCTCTGTCAGGATCCTTTCATTAATGCTGCCAGACCCTTGTGGTAATCATCGGAGCCTGTCAGCGGCAGACGCAAGCACTTTAAGAGGGCGGCCATTTTGTGGGGAACTATTACCCATCAGGGTTACGCTGCAGCCGTGACCAGCCTGTAATGACTGAGGCACTCTGGCTCAAAACTGGATCAATTATAATAATTATTGTCCACATTCATCACCAACACTCAAAATGATAGGGTGCAGGTTGAGAAATTCCTAAGTTATCCTTTAATGATGTGTATCTTTGGTCACTGTGGGTCACTTTGGATAAAAGCGTTTAAATGAGTAAATAACTACTACGTCGTCTATCTAAAGTCTATCTAAATAGATTGAGATTGAGATTCAGATGTCAGATGTACGACATGTGGGTGAAATCCATTTCCTTGAGTGGCACGTTGTTTTGGGGATCTCAGTCACATCAAGCAACACGTCTCTATTTAGACTGTCGGTGTGTCTTCACACATCTATCACACTGCACGGATGTCTGCACGAGAAAGTCTACATGAAATCATATCCACGCATGTCGAAGCCATGTATCCAGCATGTGTGTGTGTGTGTGTGTGCACGTAAACGATCGGTGCGTGTGTAAGAATGTGTGTGTGTTCATCGCATGTGTGTGTGTGTGTGTTGTTAGGTGTGTGTGTGTGTGTGTGTTTAGCATGTTTGTGTGTGCTCAGTATGTGAGTGTGTATGAGTTCATTGTGTGTGTGTGTGTTTATCGTGTGTGTGTGTGTGTGTGTGTGTTGGTTCATGGTGTGTGTGTGTGTTCATCGTGTGTGTGTGTGTGTGTGTGTGCGTGTGTGTGTGTGTGTGTGTGAGAGCCAGAGCAAACGCGCCATGCACTTGACTCGCACTCAGTGGCGGCGGCTAAAGGCTAATGATAAAGCAGCCGTCTGCATCATAAATATCTCCCTCTTGTTTATGGCGCATTATCGCGCAGCACGCGCCACAATGCGTCATTAATTCAACCCTCCCCCTAATGAATGGGAAATTAGGGACCCGGCCGGGATGAAGAGCAGCCATTGTTCATCTCGCACCTCGTGACATACGTTACGGCGCTCTGTGGTCCCGCGCGGGGAAGCTGATGGACAAGCATCGTGGACAGGTTCCTACAGACACTGTGTGATTAGGGTTCCCCTCAGCACCCCTAGTACTGCCACTACTGCTGCTATTTTAGGTGGCACTACTGCAGCTACTACGACTACTACTACTACTACTACTACTACTACTAAGCAAATGCAGCTTTAACCTTGTCAGGTAGGCACATACTCTTATGCACACAAACATACACACACTTATGGACAATGGACACACACACACACACACACACACACACGTATGCCTGCACGTGCACATCCACTCAAACGGACAGAAACACACACGTATACACCCACAAAACACCTTTGCCCATGCACACACACTTATGCATGCATGTGCGCACACGCACACACACACACAAACCTGAGCCCCCCCCCCCCCCCCCCCTGCGTCCTCCACCACAGATGTGAAGGTTAGCAGCTATATTGACATCTGCAATTCAATTTCTACCCCCTTCACAACAAAAGGGAACCCACCCAGAAGAGCCGCCAGAGTGGAGGCGTGGCGAGCGGCAGCAGCAGGACGCGAGGCGGCGTGCGTCTCGTCCCGGCGCGCCCTTGTCACGCATGGCGACCCCCCCCCCCCCTGCTCCTATCGACGCACGGGGGCGGGGGGTGGGGGGGGGTGGGGATGGGGGGAAGAGGGGGGAGGACACGATGTGGGAGGACAGCTGATGCTTTCCTCGGCTACGTTTGACCTTCTGACGGACGCGGCGACGCGTCCTCAAGGAGACGCGCCGGGCGCCGTCCCTCGCCCCCGGGGGCGTCCCGCGAACAAAAAAGCTGCCACGCCAGGACTTGCCGTGTCAGCACTGCCCCGGCCCCGCCCCGCCCGCGTGTGCGTGCGTGTGTGTGTGTGAGTGAGTGTGCGCGTATGGGTGTGTGTCATTTTGGATATTGCATTCCTCTCCATTTTGTGTATTCACATACACACTTAAGTGCCTGTGGGTGGGCTTTTGAATGAGAGAAGTGTGTGTGAGAGAAAGGATTGTGTGTGTGCGTGTGTGTGTGTGTGTGTGTGTGTGTGTGTGTTTATTCCTTTGTTTGAGAGAGGTGTGTGTGCAGGTCTGTGATAGGACTGTGTGCGTGTGTATGTGTGTGTGTGTGTATTCCTGTGTGTGTCAGAAGTATGTGTGTGTATTCCTGTGTGTGACAGAAGTGTATGTGGGTCTTGGAGAGGACTGTGTGTGTGTGTGTCTGTGTGTGTATTCCTTTGTTTGAGAGGAGTGTGTGTGCAGGTCTGTGATAGGACAGTGTGTGTGTGTGTGTGTGTGTGTGTGTGTGTGCGTGTGCGTGTGTGCGTGCCTGCGTGCCTGCGTGTGTGTGTACGCGCATGCCTGCACGCCGTTTGCACCAAACACACAACCTTTTAATAGTCTCCCTCCACTCCGGCGGTGCCGGCCTGTGCGTTCATAACATCAGCATCTCTCATCTTCAGCCATCATCCGTGGACACTGTAGCACCCCCCAACCACCCCCAGCCCCCCCCCCCCCTCCCCCCACACCAGTACATCCTTCTCCTATCGCTTCCCGCTGCCCCTCTGCTCCGATCAATGAGATGCAGGCACAAGTTCAATAGCCTCCCCCGGCGCCGTATCAAATGAGTTTTGTTGTTGTGGAAGTTGTTACGTGGCCCGTTCACAACGCACTGACCTTTGCCGGTGATGGATGCCGTACAGGACTTAAATAAGATGTATAAGAGACGCCCGGGGAACGTCACTCAGAACCCACCTCTCTCTCTCTCTCTCTCTATCCTCTCTCTCTCTCTCTCTCTCATCTCTCTTTCTCTCTCTCTCTCTCTCTCTCTCTCTCTCTCTCTCTCTCTCTCCTCTCTCTCTCTCTCTCTCTCTCTCCCTCCGACCCTGTAGGAAGTTATTTTTTGGATGACAAATGGCGGCTGGACTTTTCCCAGGGAATTATGAATTATTAATACACTTCGGGTTCACTCTGGTAATGCAATAGAGCTGCCCTCTCTTTCCAGAAGGATATTAATCACCGTGGACGCACTATGAATCTGAATGGATGGGCTGTGCTTTTAATGACAGACGTGCTTTCTGTAATTCTGAAACGTTAAATATTTGATACATTCTTCCTCTCCATGTGTCCGGAAACAATAAAAAGAAACCGTAAAATGACAATAAAAAACGAAATCACACCTAAAAGGTCACATCGTTTCAAATACTTTTCCGATGATATTATAAAAACCTTCTTTTTGTATTTTCTTAACAGAAAATATGTGTACAGTATATACATATGCATATGAAGGCCTCTGAAGAAATGTGAAGATATCACCACCTAGTGGATACACTCGGTCTGTACAACAGAAACACCATGCAGGTTCAAACCAAGTCGTCCCTGTACATTCTCTATTGCACATGTTCACCGTTCCTTACCAACTGGTATGGGGCCATAATACCATGAATCCTTGTAGGCATGGTTCGAATTACGGGGGAGCTAGGGTGAGATCGGCTCCCCTGAAAGCCTGACCTGAAACATTCAGGGGGCAGCTGGAAAAAACTGTCCACTTTAATGCGCATGCATGTGAATTGGAAAGTCGTGGTGCGCACTTTAAACAATAGGGCTCCCCCGGAGGCCGCTGTTTAATTCGGACCCTGCTTGTAGGTGATGCGTTCCCCATGTTCCTCTCCCTTGTAATGTCATATTGCAGCCTTTAGATGGAGCTCTTCCTCCGCGAAATATCTGAGAACCCCGTGAATGAGAAACAGCTGAGTGAACGTTCATGTCTGACATCAGTGGGAATCAACCTCCTTACCCCTGGCTGAGTGGATGCCATGTTCTACCAGTGCGAATAGAACATCTAACCCTGGCCAAATTGAATGATGACATCATGAATGAGTGTAGCCAGTGAGTTAGGAAGAGCATATGATGGCTTCCCGAACTCAGAAGAGAGAGACAGAGGAACAAACACCATCTGTACAACCGACGCGATTTCTAACCATCACAGTCTGGCTTGTTATAACTGACACTCAAGATGGGTCTGGAAATGTAAAAAAGCCACTCTGAGTGGTTTCATAACAGGGCGATATTCATTCTGACAGCCAGAGAGGAGGTTGGCTCTGAGAAGCCAAACAGAAATCAACTAATGTATCTGAATCAGCCCCTTTCTCTGTGACTTGCGTGTCAAAGACAACTTGCAAACGAAATTGGAAAAAGGACAATTGACGTGTGACAGCATTTCTCTTGTGATATGTCCACTTCACCATTGAGCATTTTTTGCGTGTCGGACGAGGAGACCATAAATAGGGTTTCGAACCCTGACGCTTTGGACTCACAGGCCTGAACCATTAGACCGGTGTGCCTTGAGACGAGGCTCTCTGTGCCACATAATAACACGGGGTTTTAAACATCTCCTGTGTAAAAGGTCACCACCACTGAAAAAAAAACAAACATCCCACTGAACAGAAAGGTCAATTCGCCCCCGCGCACACAAATTCACCGGTGTATTTTTGGTATCCGTTATGTTAATTGCGCATAGCATAACAGATACACCGACAAAAAAAAAAAAAAAAAGCACCAAAGCACTTTAGCCGTGCGGTATCGTAGCAACCATCTCCGCGCTGCTGCGGCGTCCGTCTAGATTAAAGTTTATTTGGACAGCGCCGCTCGTGTGCTTTGGAATCGTCGGCGTGCCTCCTGGGCCAGACGGGAGACGGCTGAACCGGATTATCCTGCCCACTTCTTTGTTACTTTGCCATGGTTGTTTTCCGGGTGGAGGGGGGGGGGGGGGGGGGGGGGGGGGTAGCCGCATGTCCCCCGGCGGTGTGCTCAGGATGTCGGGCCACCGTCCAACCCTGGCATTTAGGTCACCGTTGCAGAGACCAGAAGAACCGACGGTGTCCATGAGCCTGGAGGAAGACAGGCTTCCCCCTCCTCTGTGGTGGAGAAGCTCGGCTCAATAAAAGCATTTTAGAGGTGTGTGTGTGTGTGTGTGTGTGTGTGTCTGTGCGCATGTGTGTGTATGTGTGTGTGTGTGTGTGCGCGTGTGTGTGTGTGTGTGTGCTCCCGTGTGTGTGTGTGTGCCTGTGTGCGTGCTTGTGTGTGCGTGTGTGTGTGTGTGTGCTCCCGTGTGTGTGTGTGTGCCTGTGTGCGTGTGTGTGCTTGTGTGTGCGTGTGTGTGTGCGTGCAGTGGCACACTGGGGGCCGTGCTTTTCTCTCCGTTGAGAAAGTGCGTTCCTTCGGTTTGTATCCCCCGTTTGAAGTCAATGTGACACGGAGAGCGGCTCTGCGTCACACCACTTAGCGTATAGCCTCCTGAATTATCATGCGCTTTGCAGCCACCGCTTCGCTGAGATCCAAAGGGCAGGGAGTGGCGGCGTCTCGTTGACATTACGGTGGACTCTGTCCCCCCCCCCCCCCCCCCCCTTGGGATTCCCCTCATGTGTCTCGTGGACCACGCCTCGCTGGTCCACCACCACGCCGCCTGCCCAGAGAGGACGGACCGCTGGAGGTACACCATCTGCTCTGCATCAGAGCCCACTCTCCTCCACACAGTCTGGGTCCTTTCAGACAAAACCAGCACAGCTTCTTGGTGAAGTGATGGAGATGTCCCACTCTGCGTTGTTGACACTTCACATATTCTAAGTGGAGATGGGAGATACTGCGACACTCGGTGGTACTTCATTTATTCCTGTGGTCATGTCTAAACTCCGAGTCGCCCTCCAGTTTTCAGAGGCGGCACACACCAGTCAAAGATCCACATTAACGCAACGCTGTTGCGACGCGACTGTGATCCACACAGGCTAGCTGCAGGCCTATACGGGCACAGCCAGCGCACAGCCAGCGTGGCGGCTGTTAGCTTCCTGCGTGTGTGAAGCCAACAGCTTGCGTGTACTTCTGAGGCCTCGTTAGCTAATTAAGGCATCATAATGAGCTGTCGGGCCGCGGCCGACATCAATTAGGATCAAAGTGTGAAAAGTTTAGCGGGAGCCGCTGTCTTTGTTGCCGCGTGGCCTCGGAGCCGCAGGCTTGTGAGCCCCATTAGCATATCGTGTTGTCGTCGTTGGTTCTCACTGTGCTCTTCTCTCTGCCAGACAAACAACATTCCCTGAGAGCAGCAACAACATGGATGTTGCTTGGATGTTTGAAGCGAAACGGCTGCTTGACATGGGAAACAAATTCAAAAGCCTCCAGAAAAAAACCTGTTATCCTGGAGATTTGCTTTGTACTCCGAATAGAGAGTTGTATAGATAAGAGTGGCTTGCTGAATAGATCGAGAAATATGTCTGTTCCGTAGGCCTTGAGGTCCTTGATATACAGATAAGCTGTTAGCTAGAGAACGACATATGCATTTGGTTAAGAGAGTTCAACAAATAAGGCATAGTTCTCTAGGGAGCTCTAAAGATTAGCTGTGCTAACTAAAAAGCTTGAGATTGGAGTTCTAGAGCTACAAAGTTCTTAGAGGTGCTCCTTGTTCCTAAGAGACCTCTAGAGACTGGACTGGTTAATGAAGCAATCTGGGGATAGGAATAGTTCCCTAAAGAGCTCTGGAGTTGCCTAGAGAAAGACATCGGCTGCTCCATAGAGCCCTACAGAGATAAGCTGCGAGAGCTCCTGACGAATGGAGGGCTTTTGGTTTCCTTCACTCCAACCTTATCTATCTGTGTGATGCACAGATCAGTTCTGCCACCATTTTCAGTCTGTTCACAAGAGTGTAAAAAGTTGTTTTTATCCGAAAATATCAGTGCATTCATGTGGTTATTTTTTATTAAAATGTTTTGATACCATTGACTGGCTGCGGCTTCTAGATTAGTTTTCTCTTCTGTCTCTTATGGTGAGGAATACGCAAAATAATTTTAAAGAGTCAAACACACACACACACACACACACACATATAGATGCAGCAGAAACATCACAACACATATACACCATGAAACACACTCCAATCCACATCTCACCGAAGGGATTACAAGACCTGAGGTAGACACCACAAGGGCAGGTAGAAACCATAGTCACACCTCCCTCTCCTGGCCCAGTAATTAGACAGAGCCCACGAGACAGTAACACAACGGATGCACTGGGGTATGGAATTCCATTCAAGTCAATGTTAAATAAATAAATACATAAATAAATAACTATGCCCTAAAAAATAAACATAGCTATGAAATAAATCCTGAAATAAATGAGACAATAATATATATTAGTAAATAAAGTTGAGTAAATAGGCCTAAGTGTTGTTTTTTTGTAAAGTGTTTTTATTTCAGGAGACTTTTCATAATGCCACATTTATTTCCCAGCTATATTTATAACTCCCATATTCAAACGAGTGGAGTGTGATTATCTCAGACCAAAACAACAACAACAACAACAACAACAACAACAACAGCACCAGAACAGCACTGACCACTTAGCCACCATTCATAATAAGCATAATAGGTGGTGTTCATTAGCCTGGAGACCCCTCCTGATCACATGACCTCACATTGTGTTATTCCGCTACAGTCTACACACAGTCTGGACCTCTCGCCACCCACATCCATTTCACTGGGCCGGACTGCTCGGCTTGACGGACAAACTCCTTCAGCCAATCAGCGTGGCCACATGGGACATCATGGCATGTGCCCCGCAAGGCATTGCTGTTGTTCTTATTTGAGCCGATTTTTGAGCCGATTTCTGCAATAAATGGCACTTGTGCCTGTGTTTACTCTACTCATGTCAACGTCGGACAAGGGAGACACTGTTACTGTTACTGGCAGCAGCGGCCTGTGTTTTAACTACCACGCTGTCCCCGACTGTCCCCGATCGGCTGGGAGTCCAGACTGATGTGTGTAGTGAAGGTGTGGTCACGGGATCAGGGCGGCCTGGTGACATCCCTTAAGAGTCCAAACTAAAAGTGATTATAGTGTTGACGTCCAAGACAAATCCATTGGTATGGACGTGCAGAGCTATGCGTCGAGATATGCCAACATTCAGGCAAATGATGCTATATTTGACTTGTACATTTAGTACAAATAACCCTCCTGCTTTCTTTAATTGGAATTGTTTGTAGTTTATGTTTTACTTGAAACACCACACTGTTTGCGTGAGCTGAATCTATTAACCCAGTAGAGCATGAGTAGAGCGGACCCAGTAGAGCATGAGTAGAGCGGACCCAGTAGAGCATGAGTAGAGCAGACCCAGTAGAGCATGAGTAGAGCAGACCCAGTAGAGCATGAGTAGAGCAGACCCAGTAGAGCATGAGTAGAGCAGACCCAGTAGAGCATGAGTAGAGCAGACCCAGTAGAGCATGAGTAGAGCAGACCCAGTAGAGCATGAGTAGAGCAGACCCAGTAGAGCATGAGTAGAGCAGACCCAGTAGAGCATGAGTAGAGCAGACCCAGTAGAGCATGAGTAGAGCAGACCCAGTAGAGCATGAGTAGAGCAGACCCAGTAGAGCATGAGTAGAGCAGACCCAGTAGAGCATGAGTAGAGCAGACCCAGTAGAGCATGAGTAGAGCAGACCCAGTAGAGCATGAGTAGAGCAGACCCAGTAGAGCATGAGTAGAGCAGACCCAGTAGAGCATGAGTAGAGCGGACCCAGTAGAGCATGAGTAGAGCAGACCCAGTAGAGCATGAGTAGAGCAGACCCAGTAGAGCATGTTGTGTCTCTGATGACCATCAGGGGGCAGTCTAGGTCTCTGGGCTCTCGCAGTCTAGGTCTCTGGGCTCTCGCACCATTCGTTATCTCTTTACGGCTCTTTCCTCCTCTCTCATTCCTTCTTCCTTTATTGGTCAAAAGAACATCAATGAAATAATCAACACTTGTTTGTGAGCCGACGTCCATCTTCGAGATGGACCAAAAAAAAAGCACTGAGAAACTGAGGAAATGAGCCACCCCTCAAGCTGTGAAGCATTTATTCACCATTCATTTCATCGATTGAAACAAACACCACTAGCATTTCTATCCTTCTAAGCCTATTAAGACTATGAAAGCCGAAATTATTAAAGCTGATATGATCACTGTATCCCATTAGCAAGAATCAATTAAACTCTCGATACCGATCGTCAATTATAACACACAGTCACGCCTTCTTGTTGTTTACCTTTCCGTGAAACCCCCTCCCCTCCCCCCCCCCCCCCCGCTGCTCGGAGCCCCCCCATGGCGGAGATCACAGGCCCCCCACTGGGCCGCATCGCGTCTGAAAACGATGAGTGGGATGGACCGGCACACGTCTGTATGTGGCTCTGAGACGCCCCCCACACCCCACCCCACCCCGCCCCGCGGCGGACGTGTTTGTTAGCGCCGATGCTCCGCGGTGAGAAAGGCCCCGGGAGCTCAACACGGCCGTTGTCGGTGTGGAGCCGGAGTGTCCGGAGAATGTTCCGGAACGCTGGGGTGACGTTCGGGTCGGCTTCACGACTTTTCGTGGTTTTCAGATTGGTGAGGGTGCCATGCAGAAGACGAATAGGACTTATAACAAAGTCACTTAGAAGGCTATTAGTGTACTTAGTGGAGGAATTATATAAAATATTCTATATGGGAACCTAGTATCATGGGGTAATAAAGTATAATCAAATGTACTTTTGGGTGCTATTTTATAATGGTACAAAGTACCATTATACATATACAATGTTAGGGTACTGAATAATGGCGCTAATGGTCTTATTGTACTTAGGAGGGGCTAGTCTATTGGTTAGTCTACCTGTAGGCATTCCAGAGAGCAACATGCACCAACCCCTTCCTGCTCCTTAATACCATCTCTTTGTAACCCTGTCCTGCTCCTTAATGACATGTTTCTTTACTGTCTTACCATGTCCTGCTCCTTAATGACATGTTTCTTTACTGTCTTACCCTGTCCTGCTCCTTAATGACATGTTTCTTTACTGTCTTACCCTGTCCTGCTCCTTAATGACATGTTTCTTTACTGTCTTACCCTGTCCTGCTCCTTAATGACATGTTTCTTTACTGTCTTACCCTGTCCTGCTCCTTAATGACGTGTTTCTTTACTGTCTTACCCTGTCCTGCTCCTTAATGACATGTTTCTGTACTGTCTTACCCTGTCCTGCTTCTTAATACCATATCTATGTACTGTCTTACCCTGTCCTGCTCCTTAATGACATGTTTCTGTACTGTCTTACCCTGTCCTGCTTCTTAATACCATATCTATGTACTGTCTAACCCTGTCCTGCTTCTTAATACCATGTCTCTGTACTGTCTAACCCTGTCCTGCTTCTTAATACCATGTCTCTGTACTGTCTAACCCTGTCCTGCTCCTTAATACCATGTACTGTCTAACCCTGTCCTGCTCTTTAATACCATGTCTCTGTACTGTCTAACCCTGTCCTGCTCCTTAATACCATGTCTCTGTACTGTCTAACCCCTGCCCTGCTCCTTAATACCATCTACAATATGTGTACTGTCTAACCCTGTCCTGCTCCTTAATACCATTGTCTAACCCCTACCTGGTCCTTTATGACATGTCTCTTAGTTCACTGTCAAGTGCTTTGGATAAAAAGCATCTGGTAAATAATGAAACAGTGAACAGAAGGCCTCTGGTGTGTGGTGCATATGGAATATTAGCATACTTGGAATACTGCTAGCATCTCAGCCGATGTCAACAAATCCTCAGTCTTCCGGAACGACACTCACATGCTCTCAAACATGGATTATAATTGCATGCAAAGATTATAATCTCCTCCTGGGATTTGGGTTCAGAAAGATAATCCGTTACAAAATCTGACTTCTGTTTATGCTTCGCTGTGGCCTAGAATCGTGCGTATGGACGGCGAGTCGCGTCGGGAGCGAGGGATGTGACGTTAAATCCAGAGAATGTGTTTCCACTGTCACCGCCACATCCTTAATGTGTTCGTCCCCAGAGGACTCACCCACATAGTGTCACCCTGCCTCAATAAGACACAACATACTGGATGTACAACACAGTGTGTGTGTGTGTGTGTGTGTGTGTGTGTGTGTGTGTGTGTGTGTCTGTGTGTGTGTGTATATACATGTTCACCACACATTATGACTCAACTCACTGTGAATATATTTACTGTATGCTCAGCTCCAATGGGCCATCTTCCTGCGTCCTGCAGCATCACCCACAATGCACCCTGTTCACACAAAAGGAGTTGAGTTTTCCCTTTCAACTCGTCTCCTCTCTTCTGTTTGAACTTAATTCCTTTATTCTTAGTGCTCCAATCTCCTCGCTCCTTGTGTAACTCCTCGTCTCATCTCCACCACTGAAGCCCTTTCACCTGCTTGCTCTCTCTCTATCTCTCTCTCTCTCTCTCTCTCTCTCTCTCTCTCTCTCTCTCTCTCTCTCTCTCTCTCTCTCTCTCTCTCTCTCTCTCTCTCTCTGTCAGAACACAAACTAAGGTCTCTCGACCACTCTAAAACTGTTGCACCTCTCTCTCTCGCTCACTCTCTCGCTCTCTGTCTCTCAGAACACAAACTAAGGTCTCTCGACCACTCTAAAACTGTTGCACCTCTCTCTCTCTCTCTCTCTCTCTCTCTCTCTCTCTCTCTCTCTCTCTCTCTCTCTCTCTCTCTCCTCACAAACCGAGCTCCCTCTCCCAATCCAAAACGTTTTCTCTCTTCTCCCTCTCTCTCCTCCTCAGCCTCATCTAACCTATGTCTCTCGCCCATGTCTGGTCAGGCAGAACAGTGAGGACGTCAATTAAACTGACCGGCTGTCAGCTTCTTGTAGCGCTCTGAGGCATTTGGTCCTCTGACACACAAACCAACCCCACGCACACACAATGGTCACACACACACCGGCCACACACGTACGCCTCAACCTCACACCCCAAGCACACACACACACACACGCACACACACACACATATACACACACACACACACACACACACACACACACAACACACACACATACACACATGCACATAGACACACACACCTCAACCCCACACACCCACAATGGCCATACACACACACACACATACACACACACACACACACACACACACACACACACACACCTCAACCTCACACACTGAGCACATGAGCACACACACACCTCAAACCCACACACCCGCAATGGCCATACACACACACACACACACACACACACACACACACAAACACTGGTGGTTCACATACACACACACACACACCTCTACTACACACACAGTGGCCGCACACGTACACACACACCAGGGCTGAGAGAGCCGTCTTGCTCCAGTGAAATAAATATATGAGGATTTGGAGAGAATGTGTGTGTAGGACTGAAGGTGCATTGCTCTTCTGCTCTAATTGCTTCTGGAAGAGGAAGGATAATGATGTTTTAGCCACAAGCATAGCATCCTGCTAGCGTAACATCCTGGCAGCATAGCTTCCTGATAGCACAGTGCCAGGCTAGTGTAGGACGCTGCTAGTATAGCATAGCATCCTGATAGCATAGCGCCCTGAAATTGTAATGCCTTGCTGGCATAGCATTGTGATAGCATAGGGCCCTGTTAGTGTATTTCTGTCTGTCTGTCTGTCTGTCTGTCTAGTACTCTGCTAACAAACAGTTGGCATAGCATCCTTCTGGAAGAACCTGCTAGTGTCTTGCTATAAAGCATCCTGCTGGCCCACCTCCCTGCTAGTTTAGCATAGTATCTTGCTGTATAGCATCCTGCTGACACTGCTCCCTGCTAGTGTAGCCTAGTATCTTGCTATATAGCATCCTGCTGACACAGCGCTCTGCCAGTGTAGCCTTGTTTCTTGCTATGTAGCATCCTGCTAGCCTAATGCCCAGACTGGGGCACATTGCCGAAGTGACAGTCCTGGCCATATTTGTAGGCGACATCGCTCTCTATTAATTAGACAGACCCCCACGGGCATTATAGACAAGCAGTGTCATAGCTGTGTGTGTGTGTGCGTATGCGTGTGCGTGGGTGTGTTTCTGCAGGTCATATGGTGGAGGAGGTAACTGGTGTTTTGTGTGGACGTGTCAGAGCAAAGGAGATATGTTCATCACTTCTGCGGGTGATTCAAACATGCTAGAGATCATGTGAGCAGGGAACACTACCTCCGGTCGAAAATGACCACAGATGGAAAATTACGAGATCTTGTGTGTGAGAAAAGGATCATGTACCAGAGTTTTTGCCAGGGTTAGTATTACAGTATATATACCATAATACTGATATATCATAATAATGCTATGTCACATTCACAAGCTAGTGAAATGACACCACCATATCGCTGAACTGTAGTTTTACATCTCAGCATCTCTCTTCACCGTCAGGGCTGCGAGTGTAAATATAATCTGATTTTAGCAAACAGAAGAAGACAAACATAGAAGATTTGATGCAAGTCCACTTGGAATTACATTTTTGTTTTTTAAAATAACGGGTTGTCAAAACCAGAATCACACCCAGTTCACGGCATGAAACAGACCTCATAGTTATCCTCGAAATACATCACAGAGCCGAAACAGTTCACCCAAAGCCTGACATTACGCAACAAGAATAGAATCAAACAAAGAAACCCCCGAAAAAGGTTGATCCCTAAAAAAAAAGCAAAGCAAAAAATGCAAAGCATCAGTTCAATCATAAACCTGTCCCTGTTTCCTCTCCAGACATTTCTCTCAAGATGCAGCCGAGGGGCGGGGGTAATTAGACAGCCCGCGACATGATGACTACGCCCGGTGATTTAAACCATAAACCACAAAATGGTCGCCGGTCGGCAGAGAACAACAGCCAGCCTTAATAGCCCCGGCAGCACAATCTAGCCACTGAAAGTTAAATAGCACTCCGTCATACATAATTTGCTTCCTTTTTTTTTCCTCTCTCTCTCTCTCTCTCTCTCCGTAGAGCAACGTTTACGATGAAGGACGTTACCGGCCCCTCGCGCACAACAAAGGAATGCTTTATATCAACACCACCAGGTGTGGCAGCTTCCGTAATCATAGCTGACATTTTTAACCACGTTGGCTCGCTGTCTGACCGCGACTGTTTAAATACCGGGCCGGGGGAGAGGCAGGTGTGATTGCATGACCTTGTGGGTATCTGGCACGGCCTTGTAATCCCACTGTTGATTTGTGGCTGGAATGGGAGTGTGTTCCTGTGGTGTTGGTGTGTTTCATGGGCTATGAAAATTGGTGTGTGTTTGTATGTGTATGTGTGTGTTCATGCTGCATCTAAATGTGTGTGCTTCTGTGTGTGTGTGTGTGTGTGTGTGTGTGTGTGTGCTCATGCTGCGTCTTTATGTGTGTGCATCTGTGTGTGTGTGTGTGTGTGTTTGTGTATGTGTTAGAATATATACAGTAGACTGGATTAGACTGGATTGTTTGTATAACACGCTAGGAAATACACGGAACGCGGATAAGCTGTTAGCACACTGAGCTAGGACATACGCAGTAAAACAGGCCAGCCTGTACTGAGAAGCTCTTCAACCTCTCCTTGAGAAAAAAAAACACTTGAGGCAAAAGGGTGATGACGAATATAAACAACTTAATTGTCTTTTTGTCCTATTTACACTCTCTTCATGTAATCAACAGTTGTGTGCACTCGTGTGCATATATGTGTGTGTGGGCCGGTGTGTGTGTGCCGGTGTGTGTGCCGGTGTGTGTGTGTGTGTGTGTGTGTGTGTGTGTGTGTGTCTAACTGAGGTTAAATGTGGCAGTTCTGTTCAGTTTTTTTTTTTTTTCTGCAATGTCCTTCACTGGCGAGATTAGGTTTGGCCTGTCATGATTATTTCAGGTTTCATCCTCTCATAGCTTACAGACACATGAGCCACGTATTATTATCCCGTCAGCAGCAGCATCACCATAGGTCTCTGTATTATCGTACCTACGCTACCCTGTGTGGGGAAAACAGAACAGAATGGAAATCCCATTTCTGAGGTTATTGTGAAGTGGTCCAGGAGTTCAATTATAACCTCTCTCCTAGAGAGTGAGGGGTTATTTCTGGCTCAACTAAAACAAACAGACCTCACCAGACTGGCCCAGTCAGTGTGTCTCTCTGTCCCTCTCCATCAGTCTTACCCCTGTTTGTCTGTCTGTCTCACCCACCTGTCTGTCTGGCTGCCTGTCTGTCTGTGTGGTTGTGCAGGCGTACGGAGGGGCCGGGATCGTCCAGAGAGTGAAGCGCGTGGCGTTCGATGCCCGGTCCACCATCATGGTACGTACCCCCCCCCCCCCCCCCCCCCCACCCCACCCCCCCCTCGTCTGGCTGGCGGACCACCAGACGGTCCAGCGGTCCACCAGACCGCCTGGTGGTTCAGAGGGGGGAGCCCGGTGTTTGTTGGCGCTGTGAGGTGAATACTAACAAGGAGCAGACCAGCGCCGTGACCAGGGCTCAGCCCAGAGTCGTGGTCCCGCTGCAGCTTCAAACAGAGGTAAAGATGGAAGGTGTGATTACGGGGAAAAAAACGCTGAACCACCAGAACACAGAGGGAGCGTTCCGCGGAGCGTCACCCCGGGATAGAATTATGTCCGGCTTATGGGAACCGCTTCCCTTTTTTCCGCGGTTTTCAAACTGAATTATTCCCGCTTGTCAGATCTGTCATTGCTCAAAGGTTTCCTCCACCAGAAGGCCGGCCGCGAGACGTCCCGGTCGTCTCCGTCAAGCGACTTCCGTCTCCCGCCTTTGTTTTTCTGGGGAGGTGCTTTGTGTTGACTTCAGGTCGGGTCATGGTCTCCATGACGATATCGAGTCTGATGGACAGCAGCCATAACAAACCCATAAGAAGGGAATAGTCCTCAGCGGTCATTGTGTTCTCTGGCGGTGTGTTATAAACAAACCGAATGACTCACTTGTCACATTAAAAAAAACAGCAGGGAGGACGTCGTCCGAGCCTGTCCATCAGACAGAGAGCCAGCGCCCGTGTTTAAGAGAGCTTGTGCACGGCGGTCACCCCAACATGAACCCGCCACAACACACGCGCGGCCAGCGGTTCATTTGAGCTGACTCATCGACTGCCGATCTTCTCGCGAGCCACGGGGTGCATTCATAATTGAGTAAACCCGGGGTATTCCTGACCTGGGTACCAGCTTGCGGGTTCATTTATGATTGTTTTGCGGGAGAGACAGCTTCCCCAAACAGTGTGCCTGGGGAACGCGCCAAGGGCCAGGAAGTGTGTGTGACAGGTCTAAAAGGAGGGCGGCTCCAGCTGCTTTAGTGGTCAACGGACGAGTCGTCCCCAGACAGCACGGGAGATGCCCCCCGGTGAACGATGCGGTCCAGCACACCGCCTTCAGACACTCGGAAATATAGCTGCCATCTCCCCACCTCTCTCTCTCTCTCTCTCTCTCTCTCTCTCTCTCTCTCTCTCTCTCTCTCTCTCTCTCTCTCTCAGAAAGTTATCATCGTCTTACTCACACTGTGCTGTCTGCCTCTCTCTTCATATTAAAGGGACCAAGGTCATTCTATTGCAGGCAATGACTGCTACCGTCAGATTTTGTTGTGCATTTGACAATAAAATTGTGCCACTCTGTCCCGCTATCCTTTTCTCCATCTTCTCCCGTGCGCCTTCTTCCATTTTATTGGTCATGAAATCAGACGAAAAAAGGGGCTTCCTTTCTGCCGTTTCTCTGTGTTTAAAATCCTAGCGTTAAAAAAAACATTTCACCTTGTTTTATTTATATAAAGTGACCAGCGGATGCCACTGAGCCGCTTCCCCCATCTGCTTGTCCCTTCCTCTGTGAAGCTGTAGGCTGGGGTCTGCCCTTGTGAGGACCTCCACTCTGTAATTGCCTCCGCATCTCTGCCAGATGTCCTCATATTGCTCGGAAATTGAGACTGTCACACACACTTTACTACTGGTTTGACAAATTGAAATAAAGATTGTCCTCTTTTTGTCCTTTTGCCGAGCGGATTATTCTGTATGCTTCAATCAAACCAATCTCTGTTATCTTGTTCTCTGAAGTCATTTCACATCCATTACCATTCACTATCTTGCAGGACCTGCGGTGTTTGCTGCAGGTTCATTGTGGAGCAGG
>JAXIVH010000009.1:8270925-8333425 GCA_036785325.1 Urophycis tenuis
GAAGCTCAGAGCAGAGCCGACAGGAGCTCAAGAGTTCACCTTTCAGGAGCCGGTCTGACAACCGGTCAACTCTCCGGGTCCGCCCTGTGCTCGGACCACCAGGAAGCTGCTCCGATAAATTGCCTGACAGAGGCTGACCGTCCGTCTGCAGCCGCCTCTTTCCAGGGAGATGGACGTTCCACAGCTCGTTGAGTGGCTAACGTGAGAGAGAGAGAGAGAGAGAGAGAGGGAGAGAGGAGAGAGAGAGAGAGAGAGAGAGAGAGAGAGAGAGAGAGAGACAGAGAGAGAGACAGAGAGAGAGAGACAGAGACAGAGACAGAGAGAGAGAGAGAGAGAGAGAGAGAGAGAGAGAGAGAGAGAGACAGAGAGAGAGAGAGACAGAGAGAGAGAGAGAGAGAGAGAGAGAGAGAGAGAGAGAGAGAGAGAAAGAGAGACAGAGAGAGACAGAGAGACAGAGAGAGAGAGACAGAGACAGAGACAGAGACAGAGACAGAGACAGAGACAGAGAGAGAGAGAGAGAGAAAGAGAGAGAGAGAGAGAGACAGAGAGAGAGAGAGAGAGAGAGAGAGAGAGAGAGAGTGAGAGATGAGAGAGAGAGAGAGAGAGAGAGAGAGAGAGAGAGGCATTGGAGACGACAGACATCCAGAAAGTCATTTCTCCACTCCGGCTGCATTTTCCGACTCAAGTCAAAAATGCATTGATTGGGTCAGCAGCGGCGCGGTGCGTTCAAGGACAAAACGGCGTCCCGGCCCGCTCAGACCATTCAGCCGGCGCTGAGAATGGAACCACGGACACGTGGGTCTGTTTTCCGTCCGGCTCCGGTCCGGTTTGGCAGCAACACGCTCTGCTGTGGAGGACAGAGCCAGCGGTGGCGGCGGCCGGGGAGCTCGGTTCATTGGTGCAAATCAGCAGCTTCTGAATCCAGGACCTGTGAGCTCCGCAGTCCCCGTGAGCTCTGGTTTAATGTGTTGTAGCGGGTAGAGGAAGAAAAAAAAGGCGGTGGCCGTCAGGCATTCTGGAAGGGAAGCACACGATTGAATTTTCCCTTCTTGGCAACTGCAATGAATTAAACCTTGTTGTAAAAACAAAATAAAAAACTCCCTGGAACAAGCGTGTTTCTCTCGAGATTACCTGGCGGTGGTTGTTGTCCTGGTGGAGACCAGTGTTTTGTTTCGCTGGTCGTTCTGTTTCAGTGACGTCCGACCGGAGGGAGGGAAACCACCGCCGGGCCGAGGTAAACAAAGTCCTGACACAACGAAGGTGCTCGCCGGTCTGTCCCACTGAAACCCGTCTCCACCAGCAGCCCTGACGCCTCCCGGATCAGAACCACCGCTCCACCACAGAACCCCTTCCCCCCCCCCACATGGGAGGGCAGTGCACCCATCCCTTCCAAAGGGCAGGGAGGAGGACCAGGAAGAGAGAAGCACGGTAACCTACGGCAACCCCTCCGGACTGGACCAGACTAGACCAGACTACGCTAGACTAGACTTGGTAGACCAGCACCAGACAAGAGCCAGACCAGACCCAGAACAGATTAGACCAGAAAAGATCAGGTCGTCCCATCCCAGACTAGACCAGAACAGACTCAGAACTCCTGGAGTTCAAACTATGCATTGTTCAATCTTGTTAATGTGCACACTTGATCACAACGGTTCCACTCAGAACTGGTGGGAACGGGGGTTGGCTCGCTAGATAGCGCCGCGGTTTTCAAGAACCCTGGACGTGAAGCGGTTCAAGAACCAGTGGTAATTTGGCCTTGGAGTGGGAGCTGAAGTGGGAGCCATCTCCCCTCCATTACAGATATTGTTTACAGCTGTTGTCATGGTGCTGGGAAGCCTCCCGTCTCTCCGTTCTGCCAGACGCCGTAATGAGCCACCGTCTTTAAAGGATTAGCTTCCGCTGCCGTTGAACACAACGTGGAACCAAAAGAGGCTCGTTCTACTCATGTTGATAATCCCTTATGTCAGGCAAGTCACAATACATGTTTTTTTTTTCTATTTTACATTAAAGGCACCCTATTTTACTGCCTGCTGTAAATTTGATGAGTCATTACAGCAGTCATTTGAGTCATTTGTTGAGTCATTGGATGAATTTTAATTGCCTTGTATTGACTAATCAATCTCACACCTGAAATGCTGAAATAGAGGACCTTTAAATAGAATACAATCATAGTCCCCCGAGTCCACAATCCAACCAATAATAACACCGCTTGGCACCTCCTGTGGATTGTCTCGCCTAAATATCCACTTTTACTGGGAAGCCGTGCTACTAAAACAATTCTGAGGCTCTGAGTGTTCCTTGGCTTTCATCCAAAGTGACATATTCGCTAAACGCTGGAACGAGAATCAGGGCCATTCACAACGTCCATCTACACTGTGTGACATAAATGTCTATTGACAAACTGATACCATGACTAATTTCTTCCTCTGCTTCATCCCAGTTCGGCTTTTATGTGTGAGATGTTTGGCCTCGGGGGGGGGGGGGGGGGTTGCGGCAGAACACGACTCCTTCGGAGGGTTAAACGCATTTCCACTTTCATTGTGAGGGAGCAGAAACCATCGACTCGGCTCCCCGGCAGTATAAATAGAGAGCAGAGGTGTGCGACTCTCTGGTTCGTTCGACCGGAGAGTCTCTCGGGTTTCAGAGGAAGTGCTGACCCAGTGTGGTGGTCCTGACCATCTGCTCCCGCTACCCCCCCCCCCCCCCCCCCCCCCCTAGAGAGAGACCCACAAGAGACCATCATGACGTGCACCACTTGGTTGTGTCGCGGTTCTGAGAACGGTGAGGACGGTGATATTGTAGTGGTATGGGTGTAACCCCTACCGATGCCCAGCCTCGAGGTTCCGGGTTCGAGCAAGATGCCCCCGAACCCGTACCTGTTCCTTCATGCACAGCATCTGGATCCCCTGTAAGTCGCTTTGGAGAAAAAAAAAATATTTTAATTGACAAAATAGCAAAAAAGCTAAACTTTCAGAGTTTCCGCCAGTGTGTAAGTTGGCTTTGGCTCTAAGGATGAGGGAGGCATCATGAAGAGCCCATGAGGAGAAGAACAAAATGGCCGACCCTTGACATTTAAATAAAAAAGGATTTATCTGCACATCCCCACGGGACTGAGAATGCCTGTGTCGACAGAAATTGGTGGGAAATAAATAAATAATACAGGGTCAAAACAGAGCCCAGGGCGTTCCGCAGGCAGCTGACTGTACCGACTGTACTCTGTACTGGAGTTTATTACCAAGGCTCAAGGGCGTTGGTCAAAGAGCATGACTCTTAGAAATGGGTTGAACAAAAATCAATACTTTCCGCAAAACAAATATACCCAGCTCTATTTGCACCTTGTATTCATTCACACAGGGAACATTGCATCACTTATTTCCCTTCCTGTCTCTTGTGCTGAGTTACTTTAGCTCTCCGGTGTGTGCTTTTGTTTTGAAGCCCTAGTGAGAGATTTTATAGTCTTTTGATGAAATTTGTGTGACTGATTTAGTCAAGTGTTGGATATGTATTGTTCACTTTGTCCCCAGACTGCCTGCGTTAAAGTTTAGAAAGTCTCAATCTCTGGAAGAAATCGTGGTGATGTGGTGCCCTTTGGACACTATCAATGGCAGTTTTTCCAGTAGGAGACCGAGGATTAAACCAGCAACCCAACAGTCACCAGCAGCTTGCTCTACCTCCTTGTCCTACTCGGGACAACTCCTCATAGTGAGTTAGACCTCCTGGAGAGAGCTGTCTTGACGTCATGATGGTTGACATCAAACACTAGCAGCTGTTTGTCATAATTCCTTAATCCGTTCCCCTCTCAGAATACTTGGAGCCAGAAGGCCCCTGAATCCTCTCCAGCCCCTCTGAGTTCATGAAGACACAAGGCACTATGATTCGTTCCGGAACACTCTGTACCGCTGCATCTCGATGAAGGGCCCGCCCTGCCTGAAGCAAAAACATGACAGAAACAGGCCCTCCTCTTCTTTGGCATCTTCATCTTCCCTCAGTCCTGTAGCTCTGAACCCATTGGGCCGTTCTGATACCTTTACTCATCCAATCACCCTCCTCCCACTGTACCCACGGTAACCGAACACTACGTCGGCCAATCAGCTGCAAGTTTCACTGAAGAATTTCTGGGGTTTTTTCCATCCCTCTTCTCTTTTTGTAAACTCTGCTATTCCAGCAGTTGGGGCCCAATGCCCACCATGGAGGACACCACAGAGGTCATCTTCTCTGGATATTTCTCCAGGGACCACTTCCTGTTGCAGAATCATTTCCACCAAACGAACGGGAGAGAGGAGGAAAGGCAGCCCAGCCCGGCCTCGGATCTCCTGAGCTCGGTTGAGGATTAAACTCCTGACTGCAGTCTGGGCTCCGGGGGACCAGGGAGAGCTGCTGCAGAACCACCGCACCGTCTTTAACGTCAAACGACAAGCAGATACCAGAGAGGTCTCTTTGTGTGTCTTCCTCCATCCCCCCCCGTGGACCTTAATCCCCTCTCCTCGCTGGTGGACCTTAATCCCCTCTCCTCGCTGAGCTCCGCTCTCTCGTGAGGGAAGAGACCGACTCGGTCAAATTAAAAGTCATGGAAGTCTGAGAGTGAGGAATTTAAATGAAGCCCTTCTTCAAGGCAGAGGGAGCTGGAGAGAGGCGTGGTTGCTTCTCTGCCTCCTCTTGAGGAGGAGAAGGGCGAAGGGGATGCAGCGCCAAAATGCAGCCTTAGGCCTGAAGTGGTAAGGGAGTTCGATACCCAGCCTCAAGGTTCCGGGTTTGTGCCCGCTGGAACCCCATCCTCCCCAAAACGATGCAGGACTCCGCCGTCTCCTTTCTATTAAAATATCTCACAAATCTTTTGATAAAGTTACTGGACCAAGACTCTCACTTCCCAGTCTCAGTTCCCAACTTATATCTTGCCACTACAGCTAGGGCTGGGCAATATGGCTGAAAACTGTATCATAATATAAGTGTTTCATATCGGTCAATAGATCATTTGTATGACCTATTTAAAATAAGGACCAGGAGAAAAATGTACAAAATTGAAACATTTTTATTTTAAACTTAACCTTCCTCTGATTGTAGGCAGACAGGGAAAAGGAATGTCAACACAACCATGGAAAACACTTAAATATAAACCTAAGTCTAAATGACCATTAAAATTACAATGAAAACTTAATTATCAATAATAATCAAGTGCTTAACAAAAAAAAAGTGTTGCAAAAACATGTGCAAAGCGTTAAATGTAAACAGAGAGAAACCTGAGAAGAACTATCTTCATATATATTTTTTATTGCAGGTACAGTGCAAAAAAGTTCACCCTCTGGTGAATAACATTTTTTTAAATATATGCTCAACCAAACATGATACTGTTACATGATTGGCTATTAGCATGTCAATCCATACATTGCTAGGTAGCACAAGACGAGTGCCTTTGATCGCGTTCCAATTGCAAAGTTCCCTACACTATGCCCTACTCCCTAGTTACTGTGCAGAGTACAGAAGTCAAGGGGTATTCAATATAGGGTACTCGTTCTTAACCGTTTAATTTGGAACACCCTGCATACGTTATCAACAGCAGACAGCGTTAACATGGCCCTTTGATTACATCTTTGTTCCTCAAGTCAAGAAATAGGATGCTTATGGCATGCTCAAAACCATTTTACTCTTCAAAATAAATATGTTCAAACTCCTGTTGCCTGTGGTTAATATTTTCTAATGTTTAAAAGTATATTTTGATGACTTTGGGACTCTCGCGCTGACGCGTCACTTTGACAGTTGCCTCTCTTCATCGGCGAAGTGATGCAGCTATGTTCCCTAGCCCCCTGCCTACCGTGTAGTTCTCTTTACAGTGGGCACTGTTAATACCAACGGAATTTCACTTATTATGTCAATTTGCAGTCCACTATGACACGATCGGAAAGCACCCTGTGCTCCGGTTTCTTCCAACGAGGAAAAAAAAACATTGAAATGTTCTATCGAACGCATTTTCTCTTGATATTGATTACATGTCTATCGCGATACGCATCATTATAGTTTTATCGCCCAGGCCTAGCCACAGCCCTGTCGTTTGTAAATGTTTTCACAGTGCCTTTGAACCATGGACGTTGTGCTTTCACACTCACTCATCTTGTCGCATGTCATGACTTTGTGCACGGTCTTCGAGTACCTGGAAAGGCGCTCTATAAATAATGTGCTATTATTATGATGATGTCCTGCTTCACTGCGCAGTCACAGATCTGCTGAGTCAACATCCCCGTCTCTGCATGTCTGATGCCCGGCCCACGCCTGATTCACACTGCACACTTCTCTGTGACCAGCTAGGCCTGAATCTATGTCATTCTCCGAGGAAGGGGGGGGGGTCAGCCGTCAAATACCTTCCACTAAATATCTGGTCTGATGACACGGAGTGTAACCTGCCGTGGGCTCCCGCACTGACGAAACCGATCTCCCTGAAGCTGCAGAATCACCAGCGTTAGCCATCATTACCGGTTAGCGGTGGTGTAGCAACACACTGTCCTGTAGCGTTAGCGCTACGCAGTGCGCCGCAGCAGCACACCACTGTCCCACAAGAGCAGGCATGGGTTAGAGGCAGCTTGCCGCAGGGGTAGATTTAGCTGCGGCCGTCTGGGGTCGAACCCGGACACCTTTCAGCCCGGGGGGGGGGGGGGGGCGGAACGCCGCAACACAGTACCACCCCCCCCCTGGTCCTGCTGGCTGGACTGGGGGGTGTCTGCCCGGTGGTCTGAGGAAGACGTCGGTGCCGCAGGCCGAAGACTGATGAGTGGCGATGGTGAGAGCAGAGGCGCGGCGAGGAGAGGGGAGGCTAAAGCGCGGCAATCAATCAGACCCCCCTGCAGGGGGAACGGGGGTGGGGAGGGAGGGGGGGCGGGCGGGGCTGGGGTCCTGAGGATCACCGCTGCTGCTGCAAAACCTAATCTACTTTGTGACACGGCGAAACTAAACACTGTTGTTTATCGATTCCCCGCGTCTACAGAAGAGTGGTAGTGGTGGTGTAGGTGGAGGAGGAGGGTGCTGTCGATGGTGGCGTTCTGGTGCTGAGTGTGTAATCCTATCCACGTGTGAGTGATGCTGTTGGAAATAACAACATACAAAAAACGAGAGCAGGAGAGCCAGCCAGCCTCCATATCACAGAGGTTGGCTCATCGCGGTAGCCCGACACCCCCTTATCCCCAACACACACCAGCGTTCAACCCTGAGACCCCTTAACACCCCTTAACCCTGACACCAGACCGCCCTCAACCCCGACAGCCTGGAGTCTCTGCACACTGAACTCACAGCTCTCAGACTGTACATTCATGCCCTCGGCGCTACAAACAGGGTTGCTTATGGAAAGGTTGACAGAAGATAAACATCCAGCTGTGGTGAGAGGAAGTTTTGTTTTTGCAGGATGATACACGATTGGGTATTTTTCTTTAGAATTATTTTAGAAAGGTTCATTATTGTTGTCAAACTTTCAAGAGGAAAGAATATAACTAAATAATATATAATATTAATAAAATACACAACAATGTTATTATAGCTCACTTTGGACAAAACTGTCAGATTGTTTAAATTATGCAAAATAATGTGATGCAATACTAATAACAGCAGCAATAATGTTTTTTTAACAATATAATTGACACTGAAATTTCTATAATTGAGAGCATGTAGGATGTCGAGTTATGGGATGTCACAATAACTTCCAACGTTATTTATGTTTCAAACCAAATAGAAATGAGGTGTTTCAAAAAGGCAAACAATGGAATAAAAATGGGGATAAAGAACTGAAGACCTCAAACTAACCACTCAAGAAACAAAGGAATAAAATAGCCTTGGACATCTCTATCCCTCTCAGAGGATGACTCATCAACTTCCTTCTCCGCCAAAATAAAAGACTCTGCATCCCGAGCTAAAAGCCTTTCTCTGTGTTCCACTGCGTCTAAATTGCCTCATTGTAAAGTGAATTAGACGAGTCATCCCACAAATCTCCCAGCATTCAGCACTCTCTCTGTCTTTTAGTGTTACTCTTTAATGCCCTCTGACTGGTTCTGCTGCCTCTGTAAACTCACTGCAGTATTTTCTCTGACGTTCATCATTTAAATAAAAAGTCCTCGCCATCAAAATCGCAGTTGGGGGTTGAAAAAAAAAAATGAATGTCTTTATTTTACTGGTGATTTAGAAAGCTTTGCAAAACAGCCAGACGGAATAATTTATTTTCACATCAATTACCAAAATATAGCAGTGAGCAAAATCCATATAAAAAAAAAAACTCTAAAACACCCCATTTCAGCTTATGTCACAAATAGACTTCATATCGATCTGAATAAAAATGTAATGCATCTGACCAGAGCCAATTACCGTGTCGACTTGTGTGTTTATATACAATATATAATGTATGAGCATATATTTTCTATTAGTCACCACTGCACGACAGGGATCGAACCGGCAACCCCCAGCTTGAAAAGGTGAGGGCTGCAGCCACTAAAGCTTAACATCTGCAGCCTTTCGGACTGGAAGGTTCCGGCGTTCCGAAGGCTTAGGCAGCCTGGCTCCACCCTTGAGGACACCTGTCACTCCGTCCAACTAAGCTGGTGGAAAATTACAAAAACACACCCAAGGTCACCGTGGAAACGGACCAGTGTCCCACGGCGGTGGTATCTGATTCGGCCGGAACCAATCAGCTGTGGTTTCATCACATTGCGGGGGGGCAGGGGGGGGGGTTATGCACCAGTTATGGGAGGATAGGGGGGGGGCGATGGTTCCTGCCCACCCGATGGTTCCTTCCATTTCACCCACTGGGTGTTTTGAGTTCTCCTGCTGTGTTCCGGGGTTCAGACGGTTAAAGAGAGGGCCTTCATTAGCTCTTATCTGGCTGTGCAGCCCGTGAAGCGCCTTTCAGACAAGTCACTGTGATGAAGTGCTTTGGAAACATCCCTGGCTTGGTTTTTTACATTGGCGCGGACAAATGTAAAAGCGCTCAATTCAATCCCTGCGTCTGGGGTGAACAGAGCGCCGTCTAATAGAATATTGATGTTGATGTTATCGATGGCGTTTGGTCTTCTAAGAGCGCTCGGCCTCTGGCATTTAATAAACGCCTCGCGCCAGCGTTACGGCGCCGGCCAGACGCGACTTTCCCTCCTCCTGAATAAAAGCCGCCCGGCTCGATAAACACAAAGCCGCGCCGACTCACTCCCTCGCACTTTCCAAAATAAGTGCGTGTTTTCACTTCGGAGTCATACCGTCATGGAATTGTTCAGCACAAACGGTGAAGGGCCGAGGTGCATTTCATATCCACAGGTTTTCGGGGATCAATGCGGTGAAGAGGCTCAAGCCACAGTTTAAAGAGCAGACTTCTTCCGTGTCTGAAGAGACCAATCTTCAACCACCATCACTTACCCCACGATGGGCCATCGAACCGCTAATCACTAGCCGCTAACCACCGGTAGTTAATAGCCCAGGCCATCTGGGACCTGACGGCAACACAACAACTCTTACGTTGAAAGTAGCCGGTAATTATTGGTCCAGAGCAAGGAGAGGAAGAGGATGAGGAAAAGGAGGATGAAGAGGATGAGGTGGATGAAGAGGAAGGAGTACCATGATAAACACATAAAGTCCCTGGAGATTCCCGACCGCCGTATTAGTCTGTAAAAAGCTTTTACTTTGAAACGAAGGAGAACTCATGACGGCAAGGAAAACATCCATGGAGAAAAAGCCAGACTGTTTGCCTACGTGTGTCCCTCACTGACACATACCAGGTTTTCACATCATCACTTTATATTTTAACATGAGGACGTGCTCACCACGCTGCCTGTCTCTACTGGGATGGCTTCTGTTCTGACGGTCTGTCCTGGCTCTGATCCAGATGGATGGCTTTACCATCCAGCTACAAGTTAGGAGTTAAGTCAGAAGAACATTCTGGCACTGGTACCAGCTGGATCCAGTCGGGGGAACATCTCTAGTTGAGGAAATGTTAGCGTGGAAGGTTGTAGATTTAGTAGATGCAGCAACCATAAAAGATAAATATTCTATGCCTCCTGTTTTGGTTGATTATTATGGTGGTAGTTTTTTTTGTGTGTGTGTGTGTGTGTGTGTGTGTGTGTGTGTGTGTGTGTGTGTGTGTGTGTGTGTGTGTGTGTGTATCTACACAAAGACACGAAACTGCATGCCGTTAATCTTTATTAGTTGAACTTGATAGTGTGTATTTTCAGTACAGGGGAATAGTAAAATACAACTGTAATGATTCCTGACATGCTGCTCTGACAGGCCTCTATATCAACAGTATCACACCGTTGTGATGGGAGGTGTAACATCTGTGGAAACAGGTGAGGGTTTATCTGTGTTATTAATGTATGTATGTAATGGATGTGGGTGGAGCAAGGGTGGAAGTAAGTTGGCGAGTTTTGATCCATAATACTCTCTCTATCCAAAGAGGAAATCGAATGGGGATGAATGAAGATGTCAATTTTTCTGTGAACCGAATGTGAACTCAAAGCGTAATGTTTTATTCATATATTTCAATTAATTCCAAACAGTCTCATAAATGTATGCATTTCTCTCCAACATCCCATAATTGTCTGCCCAGGAGAGCGCCCGCCACCACACACTGCATGCTGGGAGATGTGGTTCATCTTCTGGTTTGAAAATTGAGCGGTAGGGAACACATCCTTTGATGCATTTCCAGGAGGAGACGACCTCTGACAGCAAAGTTAAACCTCTCTCTCTCTCTCTCTCTCTCTCTCTCTCTCTCTCTCTCTCTCTCTCTCTCTCTCTCTCTCTCTCTCTCTCTCTCTCTCTCTCTCTCTCTCTCTCTCTCTCTCTCTCTCTCTCTCTCTGAGCAGCAACCAAGTGTGGAGGAATATGTCTGTGTGTGTGCGTCTCACCCAGAGTTAAACCACAACACTTCCAGTGTAATGAAGGATCCCCATCGTGATTGGTTCCATTTGGCACGCCGGGAGATCACATGTCTCTGTACTGTCAAGAGAGGACTGCTGGATGTTCAATGACTTCTCCATCACCACTATTTACATGACACTCGCTGCGCCTGAACTCCTGAAGCTGAAGTTATGAACACACACAGAGCGCTAGCCGCGGCGTGCTAACTCCTAGCATCACTCGTGGTGAATGATTCATGAGCACTGCGTATTCCACACACGCTCCGCGGCGATCACTAGCGTGTCGGCCGAGCCCCTCCCCTCCGCTCGCAGCCCAACCAATTAACCTCCCTGTCACGGCCTGAACTCCATGGTGTGGCCTCTTATTGGTCCATTTTGTCCGGTAATGTTACCACGGTGGTCCCTCCCTAACGAGGCCTTTCTTTGTCTCTTCTTCTGCTCTCTCGCGGTCCTGAACTTTGAAGTCCTCCCACTGAATTGACGTAACCCTTGGGGTCAAGTCAAGGTCGGCGTAATCAGACCCGCCCTTCCCGACCACGGGTCAACCCGGAGCCCGCCCCGCCCCCCAGAAAGAGTTCCTCTCGGCCCGCGGCCAACGATAATTGGGTTCCTGAACGTGGTATTTAGGAACCCCATTACCCAAAGAAGCGGCCGGCTATGGCAGCCCTGTTCAGGCCTGGCATGAACATGCGTCCGCTGGACGACCTGATCAGGATTGGACACCTCAGGTCCAACAACAGGTGTGATTGCGCCCAAAACACACTGAGACCTGACCGGCTGGGAGCTCAGTCAGGGGTGGTCTGGGACGCGCGGGGACCCATTCTTCCAGCAGTGTGTGCGTGAACGCGTCCTTTGCCGCACTGTGAGGCCACCTACTCAAGGATTCAAGGATTCAAGGATTTATTGTCATCATATCCAAGACATGACAAGATTGCAGTTGCTGCCACAGAAATAGTGCATTCAATTAGTTTTTAAAACAAAACAATAAACTGAGAAGGGGAGAAAGCGAGAAAAGAAAAGAGGCCACAAAAATAGTGATATGGCCCACACATACTTAAGAACAGTGCAGACACACATTCGGAATGGCGTCCTCTGTGTAAGTACTTATGGAAGATACATTAAGATGAATTGGCAGTCTTGGGATCTGGTTTACCAAAGTATCATCATCATCATCGTCCTCTTCTTTTTCTTCTTCTTCTTGTTCTCAGCAGCCTAAGGTGAATGGAAGTGCATTGCTGCAACCCCCCCGCCATTTTAAAAACAACACATCCGGCGTCGTTGATGGGACATTACATACGTGTTTATTTGCACATGGAGCGGGGCGCTGTGACATCCAATCGCAAGCCTAGGCGCGAGACGCACGCCGACACCAGATGTGCGACGGCGCCGGGTGTGAACTTGGGCCCGGCGCCTGGCGCGCAGACGGGCTTTCTGGTGGAGAACACGTGACGGGCCACAACACAGCCAGCAACAGATGAGGATGAACGCGATGACTGCTTTTGGCCGCCGTCGAGCGCGCGTGGTGGAAGGAAGGGATTTAACACGTCATCGACACGCACTAACCGGTTCCATACCCGGCGGTCTCGCTTCTCAAAACACAAAACGCTCCAAAATGGCGGAGTTGCACTCCTCTATTTAGCAAATCTAGCATATTTTGCTTTTTTTTTCTCCGCCGTGGCTTCTGAGGTGATCACCGGTCAGCGTGGATCCTGATAGTCGCTCTTCCCACCTGAGAATCCCTACGTTGTGTACTCGCTGTCCTCCTCCTCCCGTCGTGCTGCGGGACATCAGATCATAAATACTGAACATGATTTGGGAGTCGGGCATCAGAGCGGCCCCCGATCCGGTTTGGTGAAGTTACATCCAATCCAACAGACACACCCACCACACTGAAACTAACTGACTAACTGAAACTGTCTGACCGTCAGAGTGACAGGGGGAGCGTAGCCTCCATCAAGAGATATTGTCATCAAGAGAAAGATGCGGGCTGGCCTGCATTTATCATTTGTTTTAATAATTTAATTTTATATAATAATAATATCAGTTATAGACTGTGATATTATTGGTAACGTTTTTGAAATCACCGTCGACTACAGATTATTTCCAGGTTACTTTAAGCGACGGGCTAGTTGAAATGTTACACGCTGTCACCGTAATGTTTGGCTTTTGTTTTCGAGTGCGTGGATGAAAGCTGCGCTGCGGGCTGAGTTTTAAACAAACACTGAGATAATCAGGGCTATGGGTTATGTTGAGGTACACACATACACACACACACATAAACAAAGGTGTTGGTACCTTGTGTAGCATGTGCTGTGTAGTAAACACATGACCCTGAATGGATTAGATCACAACAAACATTATTGATCCCAAAGGAGTCGACGCTGATGTAGTAAAGTAGTTGCTTAGCAACAGGTTCAAACACTAGGCGTTAGATTTTTTAACCAAATACGTTTTTTTGGTAAAAATGTGTTAAGATTGTTTAGAAATTAAGTCAATAAAGTGTGATTTAATATGAATAATAAGTCATAACACACAGCCAAGAACAATTATAGTTCATTATAACAACCTTAAAACCATTCCATGAAATAAATACAACCAGCTGAAGGTCTGAGGATGAACTTGTTAACACAGGAGCATAAATACAAAGTCAGACTTTGTCTAAAATATATCAAAGTTATCAAAAGTCCACTTTTCAACCACGCAAAACCATGGCAAAAGAGAGACAGATGGAGAGAACAAGACAGACGGACGGTTATAAGGAGCCAACAAAAAAGCCTTGGTCCAACACATTTCAAAGCCATCGAAGGTCAACATACAAACCCCACACATCCTTTGCCAGAAAGAGATTGATATGGAGAGATGGATGGAAACAGAGGGAGAGACTGACAAACAGAGATAAGCAGCATAGATAAAAAGTCAAGACTTTGTCCGATATATTGAAGTCAACGTTTCGACAACACGGATAGCTAAATCGAGGCTGACGGATAGAAAGGAGACATGTTCTCATCCCGGCGTTTCCCTCTGCGGGGCTCATTTTAACAAGGGCAGCACCTCACTCTTCAATATGTAGACCAGAGGCTTCTCCTCCTCCTCCTCCTCTTAGCTGAGCCCCGCGTGGCTTCAATCACCAGAACAAACAGCAGGAGGGGTGAGGCAGGGGGTAATCGCTGTCTCTCCTGTCAATCAAACCCCACCGTGTGATTGACACGTTCTTGGCGGTTCCTCCCATTTAGAGCCACCCAGCTGGTGATGATGTTGCCGTGGAGACGGTGATGATGAGCGGTCCAGACCCAGGGGGGAGGGGGGAGGGGATTTAACTCAACGATCAGAGAGGAACTTTACGTCCCCTGGTGTAGCAACATCATCCATCACCCTCTCACTCCGTCACTCTCACTCCGTCATCCAGCACTCTCACTCTGTCATCCGTCACTCTCTCATTTCATCATCCATCCCTCACACCCTCCATTCTCATTCAACCTCTCACTCCATCACCCTCTTTCTCCATCTCTCCCTCACCTCATCTCTCCCTCATCCACCTTTCCTTTACCCTCAACATGAAGCGCCATTGAAACAAAATGCACAAGTAGGATGTATGATAATATGTATATTATCTGTATTGTTTAATATATATTGTATTATAGTATTTTAGGTACATATATATGAAGCAACAATGTGGGAATTTTGTATTTGTGTTCTATTCTATATTTGCCTCCAATATTGTAGGATGTATTTGATATATTGAATGCATTGGGAGTATATCTTTAACATATGCAAAATGTTAAGTGTCGCTATAGCCCCAACATGGTGATGTATAGCTCCGGGTCCTGGGCTTATAGTGATATAGATGCACTGGACGCTGATTGGCCAGCTTCTTTACCGCCTTGTTTCAGCAAGCATGCAACCTTATTACGGTATTAAGATACATACGAAAACTAGAAAATATATTCAAAATTCTTAGTCACAATATAAATACCTTCCACTAGAGAGAGAGAGAGACGGGGGGGGGGTCATGAAGGGGGAGGAGAGCGCAAGAGAGAGAGAGAGAGAGAGAGAGAGAGAGAGAGAGAGAGAGAGAGAGAGAGAGAGAGAGAGAGAGAGAGAGAGAGAGAGAGAGAGAGAGAGAGAGGCTCCCTCTACGGTTACTACCGAGTCATTTATCATCACTTGCAGGAAAACCATCAGACAGACTGCGAGCAGCAGTCGGGAGGTGAACACAGACCCGGAGTGCGTGTTGTAGTTCAGAATAGTGTGTGACGGTGCGCATGGAAAGACAATAGCCGTGCACGCGTTAACATGCACGGTATTTCCAGACACCGGAATCTTGCAATTCTTTTCATACTTGTGGAGTGACGGCAACTTTCTCCTCGTCGGACCGGGCAGCGGAAGAAACAGCCCGAGTCGTTTAGCAGGTAAACAACAACAACAAAACAAACAATGGAAATCTACCGATTCCTCGCCGCACATCTGCGTCCTTAGAGCTCCGAAAACGGAGAGTCTCTGCACGGGAGAAAAGCGACATGTTTTCCACCAGCGAGACGCGGGGCTCCCGTCGCTCCGTGGCCGTGGATGCTGCAGCCTGGCCGGGGAGCGCAGCCAGCCGCGGGTCGCTGAGGGCGGACCGGACAGCGACTGGGGGTTGAGGCCGGCGTTGGTCCCGGAGGAAGAGTTCTGGTCTTAAGATCCACATGAGGGGGGGGGTGACAGTTACCTGGGGTACCCGCTACTGCAAGTCAGCATATAGCCCGCTAGTTCTACTCGTAGTAGTACGTGTTTGTACACGCAGGCGGTTTGGTTTCTTGCACACGATTCAATCAATCACGATCAACTCTGCGTCGTCTGAAGCCAAAACTATGTTTAGTTTGATTTCCACACTGATATGCGGACGTCATGAACAGCGATAGGATCGGAATTCAGTCTCTTTTCTTTTGTGACCGCGATGGGAAATAAACATTGGAATGGTTCAGAAAAAAGTTTTCTTTCTGAATGTAATGTATGGACATGGACAGTGATAATAGGCCTACAGGATGGTTGTAAGATGGATTTCTTAACTTTTTTTTTGTTTACAATTCCAAGTGGATATATTTCTACTAGAGTTATAAATGATAGACTCGCTGCTTATCTCCCCCGCTGAACTGGAATAACAAGGACTGAAGAAGCACACCCACTGCACAGGCTGAATTGGAATAAAAAGGACTGAAGAAGCACACCCACTGCACAATGGCAGGCCGGTGGATTCTATACTGTACCGTTTTACTGTCTCTTTTCTCCGGGGGCATCGCTTTCTCTGGGATCTTTAACGTGTCGGACATGCTGACCGACGGCCTGCTGGACGTCAAGCTGTCCCCGGGGAAAGGCGGCGAGCAGCGGATCGATGACTTCCACCCAGTCCTGTATTTTAACCCCGAGGACGTGGTTCAGCTGAGGCAGCGGTCCTCCACCACACACAGCCACATATTCAAAGTGATCCGAGCCGCCGTCCTCTCCATGCTGTCCAACGCCGCCTCCTACATGCCTCCCGTCAAACACCAGGCGTTCGCCGCCAAGTGGAACGAGATCTACGGCAACAACCTGCCGCCCCTGGCTCTCTACTGTCTCCTGTGTCCGGAGGACGGCGCAGCGTCCCGCTTTCTGCTGGACTTCATGGACCGCATGGCGGCCTACCCGGACTGGAAGGTGACCAGCGCTCCCAACGACGAGGTGCCCGCGGCTCACTCCCTCACGGGGTTCGCCACGGCCTACGACTTCATCTACGCCCACCTGGACGAGCGGCGAAGGGAGACGTACCTCCAGAGGATCCGCTCGGAGACGGAGGAGCTGTACGAGTTGTCCAAGCACCGGGGCTGGGGGAAGCAGTACCTGCAGAACCACCAGACCACCAACATCTTGGCCATCCTGACCGGCGCCGTGGTGGTGGGGACCCAGCGAGACCCGGTGTCCATGATCTGGAAGCAGGCGTGCGTAAACTACATGGAGAAGACCCTGTTCCTTCTCAACCACGTGGTGGACGGCTCCCTGGACGAGGGCGTGGCCTACGGCAGCTACACGGCCAAGTCCATCACACAGTACGTCTTCCTCGCCCGCCGCCACTTCGACATCGACAACACGCACAACCACTGGCTGCGCACGCACTTCTGGTTCTACTACGCCACCCTGCTGCCGGGCTTCCAGAGAACCGTGGGCATCGCCGACTCCAACTACAACTGGTTCTACGGCCCGGAGAGCCAGCTCGTCTTCCTCGACGCCTTCGTCATGAGGAACGGAACCGGCAACTGGCTGGCCCAGCAGATCAGGAGGCACCGGCCCAAAGACGGGCCCATGAGCCAGTCGTCAGCCCAGCGCTGGGCCACCCTCCACACGGAGTACATCTGGTACGACGGCGGGCTGGCGCCTCAGCCCCCACATGGCCACGGCCACGCCCGCATGCACGTCTTCTCCAACTGGGGCGTGGTCACCTACGGGGCGGGGCTGCCCAGCGCCCCGGGCAACACCTTTGTCTCCTTTAAGTCCGGGAGGCTGGGCGGCCGGGCCGTCTATGACCTGGTCCACGAGAAGACCTACTCCTGGCTGGACGGCTGGAACAGCTTCAACCCGGGTCACGAACACCCCGACCAGAACTCCTTCACCTTCGCGCCCAACGGACAGGTGTTTGTTTCTGAGGCGCTCTACGGGCCCAAGTACAGTTACCTGAACAACGTGTTGGTGTTCGCTGCGTCTCCCAGCAGCCAGTGCAACGGCCCGTGGGAGGGCCAGCTGGGGGAGTGCGCCAAGTGGCTGCGCTGGACCGAGCAGGGTGTGGGGGACACAGCCGGGGAGGTGGTGGCCGCCTCCTCCCATGGAGACGCTATGTTTGTTAGTGGGGAGGCGGCGGGGGCCTATTCCCCTGCCATGGGGCTGAGGAGCGTGTACAGAGCGCTGGTCCTGCTCAACTCCCAGACCCTGCTGGTGTTCGACCACGTGGAGAAGAGCCCCGACTCGCCCCTCAGCTCCATGAGCGCCTTCTTCCACAACCTGGACATTGACTTCAAGTACGTTCCCTTCAGGTTCAGAGACCGGTACAACGGGGCCATGATGGACGTGTGGGACGCCCACTATAAGATGTTCTGGTTCGACAGCCGGGGCCACAGCCCAGACACCAGAATACAGGAGGCAGAGCAGGCTGCAGAGTTTAAAAAGCGGTGGACGCAGTATGTGAACACTACGTTTCTAATGACAGGAGCCATCACCAGAGTAGCTTATGTAATGCATGGCCCGAACGTCCAAGTCTCGGACTGTAGATTTATAGACGACAACCGTAACGGAGTAAGGCTTTCTTTAACTATAAACAACACAGAGAAGATTGTTTCTATTGCTACAAACCACAAAGACATTGGAGCCAGGTTCAGCTACTTGGGCTTCGGAGGTCATTCTAAAGTGGAGGATAGAAATGCGATCTTGAGGTTTGGCCTCGGCTCACAAGCCCTTCCTCAACAAACTGTGAGAGAGGAGCAGCTGTTTGATGCTGGCTTCACGGTGAACGTGATCGCTGGGCTGGTTCTTTGCATGGTGATTGGCTTGCTGATTGTGCACAGGAAGTTGTATGTGTGCTCCGGCAGGTCGATGCGCTACATCCTGCTCTTGGTGCTCTTCCTGTGGATGGCCGAGCTGCTGCTTGTGTCCAACAGCTGTCGCCAGCAGATCCTCTGTGGGGTGAACTGGAAAGGAGCCGCTGGCAACGCAAACGAACAACCACGCAGACCCGAAGACCACCAGTCCCCCCTCCCCACCGTCGTCATAACAACCCTCCCTGGCTCGGGGGCTGAGATCCTGCAGCATCTTTACTACAACAACTCTGACTTTGTTTACATCAGAGTCCCAACGGAGCACTTGGATGTCCCGGAGACGGAGTTCGAGTTCGATTCCCTGGTGGACGCCTGCGAGTGGTCGAGGGCAGACGCCCTGCACGGTCGCTTTCGGATCATCCAGGGCTGGCTGCACTCCCTGGTGCTCAACACCAGGCTGCACCTGCAGAACATCCAGCTGATGGAGGGAGGCAGCCGGGCCAGAGCACCCCAGAGAGCTGGGGGAGGGGGGTCCAGGGACAAGAGGAGGAGGGTCACGAGGAGAGAGCCGGAGGAGGACGAGCTGAAGGGCAAGCTGAGGGCCAGTGTGGGCCGAGACGTGGAGTACGTGAAGGAGCTGAGGCGCCACGTGGCAGAGCACCCTGAGGCCCGTGTGGTGCTCAGCATGAGGAGCGGGGGCTGGCCCCTCAAGCTGCCCTTCCTTCAGGAGGTGCTGGGACCCTCCATGAGGTCCCTTTATCTTCTCCGGGACCCGCGGGCCTGGATCTATCTCATGCTGTACAACAGCAAACCCAGCCTGTACTCCCTGAAGAACATCCCCCAGCACCTCTCCCTGATGTTCAGGGGGGAGGAAGGGGACGTGGAAATCCAGAGAGCTCCAGAGTTCAGGACCTTACAGGGGCTCCTCTCCCGGTCCCAGACCAGCCCGGTTCTGCTGCTGGCCCACCTGTGGCTGGCCCACACAGCCGCCGTGCTGAGGGTTGGCCAGAGCCTCCCGGCGGACTCCTTCCTCCAGGTGAGGTTTGAGGACATTGTGGTCTTCCCCGAGGAGACGGCGCAGAGGATCCACAGGTTTCTGGGGGTTCCCCTGTCCCCCGCCTCCCTCAACCAGCTGCTGGTGTCCACCTCCACTAACCTCTTCTCCCTCCAGTATGAGGGGGAGGTGTCCCCCGCCACCATCCACGGCTGGAGGCAGAAGATGTCCGCGAAGGACGTGAGGGTGATAGAGGATACTTGTGGGGGGCTGATGAGGAAGCTGGGCTACACGCTGCAGGTCAGCTGACCCGCCGACAAGGCCTCTGATTGGACGCTGTAGGATTTTGTTTACAGTGGTTGCCATGGTTTCTCGTGTAGTCTGTAGAGGTGTGTTTGGCACTGAACCCTAACTGGAGTTTTTACAGATGAAAGAATGACGAACACGTATGATTTGTTTGTTTGCTTGCAGGGTTGTTTGTTGTTGCTTGTATGTCAGGGTGTTATTAGATCAACCAATGAGTGAAGATAATTATTTTGGTATAAAGAAGTTAAAGAAAAGCTTTAATTACACAGTTGTAGTTCAACATTTCCTCTGTAAACGAGTTTGGTTTTGGCGTTTGTACTACAAGCAGTTGTTCTGGAGAGGAATGTCACTAACTTTTACCACAGCTTTAATTTATAAGGGCTGGAAAGCTCTTAGTGCTGTTACACATCTATTGTGCTCTCTCTCTCTCTCTCTCTCTCTCTCTCTCTCTCTCTCTCTCTCTCTCTCTCTCACTCTCTCTCTCCATCTCCCCATCCTCCCTTTCACAATCTATCTATCCTCTTTCCATTTCCCCCCCCGCTCTTACTTTCCATCTTTTCATAACTGATGAGAAATTGTAATAACCATAAACCACTCCAGCATTCATGTTCACAGTGATGCTCATCTTGTATTCATGCACAGCCTTGTTTTGTGAGTCGCAGCTTTCTAACGGAAATGTAAAAATGTATAAGTGCTTTTACTGAACTGACATTCATGAACATTGGAAATATCACCAAAACTATATAATTAAACATTATATATATATATATATATATATATATAGGTTTACTTTGTACTTTTACTTTGTACCCTTTAATAAGAATTATAAGCTGCTGCTGTATAGAGATGTAAAAAAAATAGCTTCTAACAGATGTTGGTTATGTTGTCTTGCTCTGGTATAACTATGTGGTATTTTCATAAAGGCAAATGTTTCAGGCAGGAAATAGCTTGTAAGAGCTCAAAGATGTCATGGCTGTTTGCTGGCTTAACACTCATGATTATATGAGAATCTCTATTCTTTCTTCACATTTATACTACGCTCTGTTCTCATTATATAATAGCAAATATAAACGCAGGCCCCCGAAGGTCTAGTGAGTGAAGAAAACGTATTTATTGGTCCCAGAGGATGTATGAATATCATTATGATGACTCCCCTTAGGGTTTATTGAATTAGAGCAGAGGAGAAGTGCTTAATGGGGATCAAAGTGAGGAAATGGACAGCGCTGGCCCGTCTCTCGCCTGCTTCAGCGCCGCGGGCCGTGCTGGAAAATGTGTGATCTCCATCGGGTCCAGACCGGCGCCGGGGCCCGATCCAGACGGGGTCCAGCGCCACGGGCTGAGATCTTCCCACCGCAGCTGAGCATCGTCCGGTCGAAGCGAACGGACGATCCTCGACCGATCAGAAGATGAGGAATAAGACAAGGGACTATATGCTCTGTATATGTATCGCGATTGATCTGTAGCTGTGTCCAGAGAGCAGATGAGATGTTCAGCATTAATCAAAAGAATGACAAATGTGGGTAAAGATTTGGGTTAAAAGATTTTCCTCAGTAACTTGTGTCCCCCCCCCCCCCCCCCATGTCTGGAGTGTCCTCTCTGCCAGGAGACCACCCGTTTCTCTGTCACTTTGTGTGCAGCGAGAGGCCCTTGACTGACTGACACACCTGTTTGATGTCTGTGGTCTCTGTGTGTTGTGCACACTGCACAACAGCGTGTTTCTGCTGCGGTGCTGCGTCCTGTTAGCGGCTGTGTGCTGTATCTGCTGTGTGGGGATGTGGTTCCTAGCTTTGTGGCCTTTAATTACTCCCCGCTTCTTCCTTATGATACCAATGTGTTGTGTGGCTCTGTGGTGGGAGGTGGAGACGGCAGAGGAGACAGATGAATAAATTTGTACTTTAATTACAAGAAGTGGCTCATGTTTCTTAACCAGGTTCACATCAACACTGCTTGGATGGTCTCATTCTGAGTCTCAAAGCCAAGTCTTAAATTAGCCATGTTGTGTTGTTACTATGAATTATATGCTTAGCCAAGAAGTTAAGAAAGCATTGCAGCAGCTCCAAACATCACAGGGAAACGGTCAGCTTCACTGTCAGCATCCCGTGATACAAACACATCAACACAGGAACCATTTGCTGCAGGAGGTGTCTCTACACACCAGAAAACATGCTACTGGATATGGCGGCGGGCTTCACTGGAGAAGAACATCCCGTAATAGAAGACTTCAGAGAACCATGACGACGTGTAACATCCCATAATAGAAGACGTCAAGAGGTATAATTTACCGCTTGGCACATGAGACGGCTCAGAACCAAGATGGTGGCCTGCTCCCGGCGTGTCTGAGCGCGCTCAGTGAGTCGCGTCATTAGCCACTCGATGGTTGGCCATCTCTGCTCCCACTCCACACCGCCTCACATCTCTGCATTCGGAGTGTGTCGGATCTTTCAGAGTAACAGCGCACATCTCTTCAGGGATGAGAGAGCTCGGAAAAAAAAGGCTAGGCAGGAAGAGTTACCCTTGATGCAAGGATACTAGTGGTTGGTTACCACGACAACCAATGACGTTGTATGGTAACTTAATCTTGACGGCATCATAAAATGTAAACACTGCATCATACTGAATAGTGTACAACATATGCCTAATAGGTATAGATGAGGTACATTACCATTGAAGATTTAGTGACATAAACAGTGGGATGTAGCTATACAGGTGAGGGTTACTTCTGATCTACACTTCTACTGCGTATTCACTGTTGAAGTCTTTGATGTCTGAGAGGAATAAGAATTGAGAAACTCAAAGAAATTATCTCAATGAAGATGAAATACTGGGTTATGGACCTCCTTTGATGCTGGATCATTACCAACATCCCATAATTATTTGATGAGCTATCGCTCAGGAAGAATGATGCTCCTGGCAACTGAGCATTGTAGTCTGAGGATGGGGATAGGCTGGATTTGGCACGCCATTACCCGGTCCTGCCATTGGTTCCACAGCAGGAGGGGATAAGCCTTGCTTTAGCATGCCAACCCAGTCACTACAGAGTTCTATTAGCGGCTACACATAGCAGGTGAGCCCAGCCAGCGGGCCCCAGCCCCCTCTCCATCACAGTCTCCACGGCGGCCCTCCCTGGCGACGGGCCCATCTCCCGCATCCTTCTCCTCCGCTCGTTAATTAACCTTTAGCAGCGGCCCAATCACTCACAGAGGCGCCCGTTCCCCCCAGCCCGCAGAGCAACTGTTGCCGCTACCCTGCTGTGCTACGCTATGAGCGAGAGACGATAACAAAATCTCTTTCTCCTTCTAAAAATAACATGCTGCCGACACAACAACCTGAGGGTTGACTGTCAGCGTTGACCTTGAGGTGACGCCCCCCCCCCCCAAGCCTGTATACGAGGTGCAGGGCAGATGGTGGTGAGGATGAAGATGCCGCGGCTCGCTCTCACTTTGTCATCCTCCCCTCAGTAAACAGACACCGCAGAGCCGCCCCACGGAGCCCACTGATCACATTCACCAAGCGGTGACAGAGCTGCACTTCATGGAGGAGGAGGAGAGGAGGAGGGGAGTGGGAGGAGAAAGTGGGAGATAAGGGAGAAAGAGGAATAAGAAGGTTAAGAGGGGGAGGGAAGAGAAAGGCGGAGAGGGAGCAGAAGGAGGAGGGAGTGGGAGGAGGAGGAGGAGGAGGAGGAAGGGGGAGAGTACGGAGGGGGGGAGTGGGAGGAGGAGGAGGAGGAGGAAGGGGGAGAGAGGGGGAGTACGGAGGGAGGGAGTAGCCGAGTTGTGAACCGGAGTCTGGAGGGAACATGGCATGTCATCAGTGTTGATGGCAGGAGAGCAATTACTGTAGTGTCAAGGTTTTGCTCCTCCATACTGCAGGAGGAGCATCTCTGTGCCTCCAGGAGGGACCAGACCATCCTACCAGACCACCATCACCAACAACCAGAACCCCCACTCACCCACAACCAGACCATCCTCACCCTGTGGGTTCTTCTCGTGAGAGAAGAACCCACAGTAAGAAAACATAAACATGCAGACAGTAAGAAAACCCTTGTTTTCTTACTGAAGAGGGCTATTAACTTCATGTGTCCATTACCGCTTGACTTTGTGATGATTTTAATTTGAAGGTTGCTGTAGGCTACAAGGTATCCATGGCTATCTTGTCAACTGAAGGTTGTGTGCTCTTAATGTGAAGGCAAGGTATATATGGCCAACATTGTCAAGTGAACTGGACTCATTAGAGAGTTATGCCCTTGTTCTGTTTAACTTGTGAAGCTTCCAGAACAGTCTCTCCACAGGGAGTGCAAGCCTTTATAGTGAAACTGTCCTTGTTGTTCCTGATCCAAAGCATTGAGTCTGAAGTCTCACCACAGTTTCCAGCAGTAATAAACACAGTCGATGAACCAAATGATGTCAGCTGCTGTCTGACTAACGGCTTTGTGGAAAAATAGTTGGTGAGCACAACTGGAAAGTGTTGTAATGTAAATACCATGTTATGGTACAGACAGACAGATAGAAAGACACACAGAAAAAGAGGGAGACAGACAGACACACAGGGAAACACACAGAGCTACAGACAGGACAGAAAGTTCTGCACAGAAACAATGAGATTGGCTGGATCAGAACATGAAAGAGAGGAGAGACAAACATATGTCTGGGTTTACCAGTGGAAGGGGGTCCCAGCACGCACACACACACACACACACACACACACACACACACACACACACACACACACACACACACACACACACACATTTCAGGCAGGCCAGAGAAAAAAATGTCCAACCCCAACCAACAGTTGGAAACATTTCCCATTCACTCCCTTATCTATGAACGAAAAGGGAGAGAGTTTCGTGGTGCGCGGGACATTTCTGGTGACACAGGGGTGGCTGCAGACCCAGACGGACAGACGGGGAGACAGATAGGGAGCCAGACAGATGTTTGTCTTTGAGGTGTATTCAGTAGACTGTCAGTGAGGGACAGCCACAGTGTGTGTGATCCTCCATCTTATTTTTCCTGATTCCTCCCACCCCTCTCCTCTCCTCCCCTCCCCTCTATCTCCCTTTCTCTTCCTCCTCACCTTCTCTTCTCCTCCTGCAGCACAACTTCCTCTCTCCTCCATCTCCCCTCCTCCCTCACCTACTCTCCTCAACCTCTCTCCTCCTTCTCATCACCACCTCTCCTCTTCCCTCACGCCCTCCCCCCTCCCCTCCCTCCCCCCTCTCCCCTCCCTGGTAGTAGGAGCCAGATGGTCAGATTCTGCATCATATGGTGGATCTCCATGGAGACCAACATTATAGACCCACAAAAACAACAATAAATAACAAAGCATCCAGAGAACTGTGAGGAGGGAGAGAATGTGGAGCGGAAACAAGAAGCGACGTGACACAGGAGATAAAAGAGAAGAGATATTGTTTCAGAGTTGTGCCGTAGAATACATATTATAATATCATACTCCTATTGCATACAATGCAACTGCTGTCTGCCAGAGGGCCTGTACTCCAGAAGAATGAACATGTTGAATCGCAGCGCATGTCTTGTATTAGAAAACAGCCAAGCGCGACCCTTTAAAAGTAATGGTGGTGGCTGGTTAAGATCACGGTAGGGATCTCCGGGGGGAAGCAATGCATCATGGGAAATTAGGAAAGTCCATCTAGACCAGCCCAGTGTGAACACCAGGACTAACCCAGGAAACACTGAAAGAAATGTTATTATCCTCTGTGTTTTGTCTTAATGTCTTTTGATGAAGTGTACTGTTGAGAGAAGCCAACATCAGCGATGGTTTAATGGACTAATGGACTAAACCATTAAACTCAACATGCAGACAGAGGAATACCGGCTGGTAACTTATGTTGTTTCTGAAGGTCTGCAGGAAAACCCCATAAATTAAGGTGCAGAGCAAAGTGCAGGGCTGGAGCTTGGATGGCCTGCAGGATGTTAGTCCAGCTCATGTACTCTGGAGGCTCTTGTATTACTGCAGAAATCCTCATTTTACTAATAAAGAAATAAAGAGAGTAGATGTTATCAGACTAGAACTCTTTCTGCTGTCAGGGCAAAGTCATCGCCGTCTCTGAGGTTTTAAATAATTCATCGCTCTCCCCAAACCTCCACCCGCCTCCACCCTCCTCCTCCGTCCCATCATTAGACACCAGACACCTGAGCTGTCCAGGACCCCCCCGCCTCTCCCCCTTCCTCCTCCTAAACCCCATGCCCACCCCCACCACCACATCAACCCCACCTCCTCACATCATCCTTTCATCTCTTCAACTCCTCCACCTCTACTCCCCCTTCCCCCACCCCCCACCGCACCCTGCGCCCTCCTCAGCCCCCCTGATGTGATGGAGAGGAGATGGAGCCCCTTGTTCATATTCTCTCAGTTTCTCCTTCCAGCAGGAGATGCTGGCTGGTTCCCGAGGGCGGAAGGATTCGGTTGATTTAATAAAAAAAGCTGTGGTCACGTTGTCTCCTCCTCCTCCTCCTCCTCAACAGCCAATAGGAGGAGAGCAGTGGTACCACAAAAAAATGCATGCTAGGCTGTGATTGGCTGCAGCCAGTTTGACGCATCACTAATGAAATGCGATTGATACTTAGAAAATGAACAGCGGTACACTGTGTGCGTGTGTGTGTGTGTGTGTGTGTGTGTGTGTGTGTGTGTGTGTGTGTGTGTGTGTGTGTGTGTGTGTGTGTGTATGTCTGTGTGTGTGTGTCCGTGCGTGTGTGTGTGTGTGTGTGTGTGTGTATCACAAAGAGATTCATAGAAATCAATCATTTATCAAGCCATCAATAGTGGAACCACGGCACGAAAAATGTATGTGCGAAGCAATCAAACAACCAACAATGCGAACAATGTCCCTTCATCAGCTCCCTGAACTCCCCTTCCTTTGTCAACTTGCTAATGCTAGCTGTGCTCTCCGCCACCACCCGTCTGTCTGAGGAGCTGTGTGGAAGCTGCCGGCAAGCCGCCACCTCCACCCACGGCCTCCACCCCATTCACAGCACAGATATGAGCACAGAACGTATCAAAGCCAGATGGCTTCTGGAACATGTTGAAAAGGAGATTCAAACAGCCCTTTATCCCCTCCAGGCAGGAGACACCCTCCCCCCGGAGGGACAGGGAGAGAGAGAGGGAAGGAGAAACGGGAAAGAGACAGAGAGTGAGTGAGAGAGAGAGAGAAGGAGAAACGGGAAAGAGACAGAGAGAGAGAGAGAGAGAGAGAGCGAGAGATCAAGGCAGATGCAACTGAGCCACACCACGAGTCACAACGCATTAGACATGGCGCGGCGGAGAAGACTAATTATTCTACAGAGACACAACTCCAACTCGTACAACATGGTCGCTACGTTTCATATTCAACAGGTCTTCAGGCTTGATGCCTTGTTATTTTTAACTGCTTTTATTGCCGCACGGTGGCTGTGTATTCAGTTTCGTATAATAAACGAAGAAGGCACCCATTTTATCGTTTTTGTGACATTTTAGGGAGTGATCCTGAACAAATTCTTTAAACGCGTAGTTCCGCCATCCCACCCATGTGACCGCCCACCCCATACTCACTCGTCACTCTCCAGAGTTTCCACCTCGTCAACCTCAGATAAAAACGCCTCACATTTTGGTGGCACACTTCCAGAGAGAATCCACCTAATCCACCCGGCGATGTCAGACCCGCTCGCTGTATGTCTCCATTTCACTGCGGCCAGCACTTCTTCTTCGACATTACGGGTGTTTAAGACTAATACTAATACTACTAAGAATTAAGACTAATCCCGTCCCACATGACTCCATCAGCCAGCGGTGTTTTCCCTCTCCATCAGTCGCGTCGGTTTGGCCTTGATGTGCGATATTAAGTGGGACCGACTTTATTAGCGTGGCCCTTAATCCCGGCGCCGGTCCCAGCAGGCTTTGCAGGCCCAGCTCAGACGACGCCAACCCTTAACCCTGTGAAGGACAAGAGGGAAACAAAAACACTCAGAGGGAAGAACCCTTGAGAAGGAACACAGGAGAGGGAGCCCTCCTTCCAGGGACAGGAGGAACAATCAATCGGCTTGAAGCAGTGCGGAGGACTTCAGTATCACCCTACGTTGGGTGGAACAGAAGTGACGGCAGCAGTGTAAAGGTTACACGGAAGCGGCTTGAAGTCTTGATTGATGGTAGGAACGATGGCTACCAGCTGTTTACAGTTTTTTACAAGCGTTGGTTTTTCAAAAGACCTTCAGACTGTGGCCTGGGATGTAACCACAGCAGCTCGTTAGCTGCGACGCTACGGTTAGCCTCAACTGCTAGTGCTACTCGACCTTAAGTCACTGTGGGAGGTGGGGGAGAGAGAGAGAGAGAAAGAGAGAGAGAGAGACTAAAATACAAATCTGGTGAACATAAAGTACATGTGTCTGTAGACGAGCCAATTAGGGCTTAGCGAGCCTCAAGCAAGTGTCTTCATTTCCAGGGCTGCTGTAGCGTTGTGAATGGACAGGGTAACATGCTGCAGCATACTTTAGAAGAAGAGGAACCGTGTTGGAAAACATAATTAATTAACCCTCTGTGTACCTTTTCGTCTCACTCTCTCTTAATCCCGCTTTATCCCTTGGTGTGTGTACCAAGGTTGTGTACAATGTGTTTTATGCCTTGGTGTGCGCGTGTGTGAGTGTGAGTGTGAGTGTGTGTGTGTGTGTGTGCGTGTGTGCGTGCGTGTACTCGGCTTGTGTTCATCGAACAGTTAAAGCGACTTAAGCGCTGATCATCACATTGAACCTCTTGAGTTAGCCTCTTCAACAGCCTCTAAGAGGCTGTTTGTTTATCTGGAGGCCATCACAGTCAGATAACAACATCCTCCTTAAGGAAACCAATCCCCATTGAGATGATTAGCTTAGCTTTTAGGATGATTAGCCTAGCGCTGGCTAGCTCCTAATGGTATTTACAGAGAGATGGAGAAACTACAGTTGGGTTTAATCAACAGTGATAGCCGCCTGCCTCAACTCTTTCATAGGTTTGATTCAAATAAAAGAATATCAATGCTGTATTTTGTCAGTTTCAGTTTTTTTTTGTCAGAGTTTCAGTTTTGACAATAATGTCAACTCTAATTACTATGCAAAAATAAGTTTATAATTTTGAATGATCGTCTTAAGAAATAAATTGTATCACTGAATCGTGTGCATTTTCAGCAAGAAATTAAATCCCATGAAATATTGATTTTAAAGTGATTTCATTTAAGGGATTTCAGTTGCTATGTTAAAGTTAAAGCCTAGCAGTGTAAGAGTTCATTGGTCGCGTTGACAACTAGATGTTCATCATTCTGCCACGAATGCCTTTGTCAGCAGAAGAGGAGAATGTAGACCCAAAGTAAAAAAATAAATCTATCATTAACAGATGCCAATATTTTATGTGACTAATCGTATCGGAAAGTGTTGGTCTGTCTTATTAGTTTCTAACAGTTGGAAACACTGAAATCAATGTCAAACCCAATGTTTATCCAGTTTGACATCAGTACAGCAGCATTGAGAGCATACGCTAATATTTCAAATTGTGGTGGCGTCAGGTTTTTAGCACTTGGTGAAAATCACCCATTTAACTACAATACAAGAATGTATACAAACAATTGAATTGTCTGCACTGATGCCTTTTGCAGATGCCAATATGTTCAAACAAAGTCATTTATTCTGTTCCTGTCTGCCTGTCTATAATTACTAGGAAGCCTGGGCCCTGGAAAATTGGAAATCAGGGGTTTATGTTGAAAAACGCTGTAATACGTCATAATTATAAAATGATAAGTTTATTATGGGCGGCACAATGTGTGGGGTCTTATCGACAGGGCTGTCAAAACGCACCAGATTGCTCTAGCAGGACAATAAGACATTACAATCACATTCTGACCCAGTGGGGAAATCATGATGAGCTTTAGAAGAAATCTGAGAGACAGAAGTGAACAAAATAAATGTTGACAGATTTGCATAATTATCTCGAAAACTTTTGCCCACATGATAAGGGAATTATAAAGGTTTGCATATTAACGATGTCTTTACAAAGCGACTTAAAAGTGAGGCTGAGGACCATCAGAAAATATAATCAAAATTGGAGTAACTAGAAAAATTCTGCATGAGTTATGTTCCTGAATAAAAAGTGGGGGCAAAATGTGAAAAATGGTTTGGCAGTCGGACGACTAATAAAGTGACCGTGTTGTACCAGTGTGAATGGTCTTGTAGCTCGAGTCTGCCCTTCTGATCCAAGACCAATCAATAAGCAGTCAGAGTCTCCCTGCAGGTGGTCCGGTCCACGTGACCCCACCATCACCACCGTTTGATGCTTGGATCGCTGCTTGATCCTGATTGGCCTGTACAGGCGGGTGAGGAGGACATCTGAGGGAAACACTTTGTGTCGGGGGGGGGGGTGGGGGGGGGGGGGGGGGAGGGGGCGGACAGGGGGGGGGGGGGTCAACGTCAGCAGAGAGATCATGTGACGGAGGTCATTAAATATTCAGGGAGTGTTGACGGTGCGACCGGAGACTCTTCCTGCTCCCGCTTGGACGCCGTTGTTGTTTTAACAAGGCCATGAGGACTGGAGCCGTCTGTTCAGGCGAGGCCTCGCCCCGAGAGGGGACACACACACACACACACACAGACACACACACACACACACACACACACACACACACACAGACACACACACACACACACACACACACACACACACACACACACACACACACACACACAGACACACACACACACACACACACACACACACACACACACACACAGACACACACACACACACACACACAGACACACACACACACACACAGGCTGTCCCCACACTGGATGCACCCGACCTAGGTGATGTCACTCTCTTACATGACTGACCCATGGTGTCAGGGCTCTTTGGTGTTCTGAGATGTGTGGTTGTAGTTGGAGATTCACAGTCAATTGTATGTTTAATTGTTAATGTTTACATTCTTTCTTTTTTACATTCTGCATTTGCATTTCCAATGCTCATAATTTTATCGACCTTTTTTCCCCCTTAGATTTCTTTGCTATGTTAAAACATTTAAAATATTGTATCCCGTTTTGAATTCTTTAAATTAAGTTAGTTGTATTATTTTATGTTTCAGAGTCCACGCAAGCACACACACACACACACACACACACACACACACACACCCCTGTGAGTGCTACTTAGTTGAGGACGGGGATTTCACTTTTACAATCAGAGTCTCAAGTCTGGAAATGAAACGGAGCCAGATCATCTCAAACTGCCTGACTCGTCCTTCAAACCCTAATCCTCTCCAGGTGTAGTGGACCACGTGGTTCTGTAAGCAGGCGTCTCATTCTTATGGAAGAACATGAGAACAGGTTTTATCAGAGAGGATTCTAGTGACATCATTTCCACCTGGAGGCACCAGAGACAATGTGGACCTCCTCACATCTTCTCTGCTGAATCAGACCTCACAGCAGAGATCAGAACACATTACATTACTATCACAGGTCCTCACACCTGAGATCAGAACACATTACCTACCACAGGTCCTGAATCAGAGACCTCACACCAGAGATCAGAACACATTACAATACTATCACAGGTCCTCACACCAGAGAACTTACACCTGAGATCAGAACACGTTACATTACTATCACAGGTCCTGAATCAGATCAGAACACATCACATTACCTATCACAGGTCCTGGATCAGAGACCTCACACCTGAGATCAGAACACATTATCACATGTCCTAAATCACAGGTCCTAAATCAGATCAGAACACATTCAATTAATATCACAGGTCCTGAATCAGATCAGAACACGTTACATTACTATCACAGGTCCTGAATCAGATCAGAACACATGACATTACTATCACAGATTCCGAATCAAAGACCTTACACCTAAGATCAAAACACATTACATTACTATCACAGGTCCTGAATCAGATCAGAACACGTTACATTACTATCACAGGTCCTGAATCAGATCAGAACACATTACATTACTATCACAGGTCCTGAATCACAGACCTCACACCTGAGATCAGAACACATTACATTACTATCACAGGTCCTCACACCTGAGATCAGAACACATTACCTACCACAGGTCCTGAATCAGAGACCTCACACCTCAGATCAGAACACATTACATTACATACACATTACTGCCACAGCTGCTATTGTTCTCCTCTTATCACTTCTTCTTAGTATCTATCATAGTTTATTATCCATTATCTACCAACTCTGAAAATGAATCCCGCAGCGTGATGTGGTTTGTGGATCTCAAAAGGACTGCAACCGTTTATAAAATCCAATTAATCTAAACTGTTAAAAACAAATTTCCACCCAAGAGTTGGGTAGAATGCGAAGAAGGCGCAAATGAATGTGAAGAATGAAAATGAGTCTGGGTTTATACATGCTGAATGTGTTCCTTCTGGGGTAACTATTTATTTTAGAGTCAATAAACATTAACTGACAGGACCAAAGAGGCATCGCCACATCTTCTCCTACAAGTAGAATTGATGTCATCACCATCTCATTGCCACGGCAACGTCAGATTTACTGATCAATATTGATCAACAGGAATGATGACGAATGAAGAGCATTGAGAGGGCAGGAGAGAGGAGAGACGAAGAGAGAAATGAGAGAGAGAGGGAGAGAAAAAAGAGTGATAGAAAGATAAAGGGAGAGTGAGAGGTCTGGAATTAGCCTGCACTGTGTGTGTGTGCGTGTGTGTGTGTGTGTGTGTGTGTGTGTGTGTGTGTGTGTGTGTGTGTGTGTGTGTGTATGTGTGTGTGTGTGTGTGTGTGTGTGTGTGTGTGTAGTACTCACAAGCGTGCACGTGAAAGTGCACGCGAGTGTGTGCACAGAGCCAATATGAAGGAACCCCTGATTGCCTTGTGCTCGCTCTGCTCACATCTAAAAAGAAAAACTTAGTGAAAGAATCAGTGATGATAAACCAATAGTGTCAGGTAGCACACAGACACACAGCTAGACACACACAAACCCAGACATAGTACACACACAAACAACGTGTCAGCTGATCCTCTCCAACAAAGGCAAGGGGTGATTAAAGAATTTATCAAGTCCTAACCCTCAAATTAAAAGGCAGGGTTCAATAGGTATGTGTGTCTTCTCTGCTGACATCAAGAAAGTTCTTCAGCTGCAGGGGACTGCAGGCCATGTCTCACACACACACACACACACACACATATTTAGGTTCTCTAAAATGTGTGATACAACACAGTTTTTTGTGCAATTTCATCTTTAGTGTGGGTTTAACAAATGGATTTAATATGTGGGTTTATCTTCTGGTTCAACGAATGGATTTAATGTGTGGCTTTAACTCGTGGTTAAAACGAATGAATTGAATGTGTGGGTTTTCATTATGGTTAAAACGAGTAGCTTGAATGTGTGGGTTTAAGGAGTCCCCCCCACCTCCCCCTCCTCCCAGTCCTTGGTTGGTCAGGATGGGGCTCCACTGCAGCAGCAGTAGCAGAGAGCCTGCACACTGAAGTTGTCAAGAGCGACGAAGGAGATGCACCACGTACTCCAACAGCTCCGCTCTCTCTCTCTCTCTCTCTCTCTCTCCTGATACTGAACTGCCGTTCCCAGTGTCTCACATGACAGCTACTTCCCACGAGCTGTGTTTGTTAGTGAACAGTCAGAAACACTCACACAGACAAGGGGAAGATGACGAGGAAGAGAAACTCAACAACACCAACAACAACAACAACAATACATTTTTGATGAAGGCAAAGACAAAGCAGACGGATCTCGGACCTCACTCTTGTCACTCTCTGCACGTCCGAAGCATCCACGTCCAGGCACTCTGCCTGGTGAGACCGGAACGCCTGGGAACCAGGTTACAGCCAGGAGGGGGATGCAGAAAGACCAGCGCCTCCTCATAGCTGCAGGAGGCCACCGGAGGAGGAGCGCTACGGGCCGTCCTCCTGCCTGCTCCTGCTTTTGCATCAGGGTGTGCTCCCCTAGCCCTTTGTCATTCTGGACTTACCCACAAGGCAGTGGGGCGCTGGTTGACCGATGCCGGGGCCTCGTCCGCCGCGACGCTAACCCTGCACATCGTGGTCTCTGGGGACCACCGCAGCTCCCAGATCCCTCGCCACGTCAGCCCGGAGCCCGGGGGACCGTGTGTGGCCACGAGGAGGCCTGGCAGGGGTCCTGGTGTTGGAGAGGCTGTGCTCTGGCAGAGGGAGACGCTCAGTAGAGCCGTTCCCTTGTTTACCTCACGGGCTGGCCAGGGGCAGAGAGCTGAGGGAGAGAGCAGGCAGGCAGTAGGCCTGCACCACCCCCCCCCCCCCCGCCCCAACACTAGCTTCCCCACCAGACGCATCACAACACCCTGTGTTATATATACACACACACTAACTTTGTGCACACTTACGTCTAGATTCCTGCCCCAGCAAACCAGTAAAATACAGAAAAGATGTAAAATCACAGACAGTCTTATTTCAACCGACATATATAGACATATACACTAGGGCCACAGCAAACCAATGAAACTCATAAAAACATACACAGCTGCACGCAAAGCACGGCGGGCTTGGACAGGCACAGGCCACGGCGGACTGATAGACTGAGGGCCCAGCAGACCCAACACACTGAGGGCCCAGCGGACCCAATGCACTGAGGGCCCAGCAGACCCAACGCACTGAGGGCCCAGCGGACCCAACGCACTGAGGGCCCAGCAGACCCAACGCACTGAGGGCCCAGCGGACCCAACGCACTGAGGGCCCAGCAGAGTCAACACACTGAGGGCCCAGCGGACCCAACGCACTGAGGGCCCAGCAGACCCAACACACTGAGGGCCCAGCGGACCCAACGCACTGAGGGCCCAGCAGACCCAACACACTGAGGGCCCAGCGGACCCAACGCACTGAGGGCCCAGCAGACCCAACGCACTGAGGGCCCAGCGGACCAATACACAGGGCCATGGCTGACCCAACACATTGAGGGCCCGGCGGACCAATACACTAAGGGCCCGGCGGACCCAACGCACTGATGGTCATGGCGGACCCAACACATTGAGGGCCCTGCGGACCAATACACAGGGCTATGGCGGACCAAACACATTGAGGGCCCGGCAGACCGATACACTGAGGGCCCAGCGGACCCAACGCACTGATGGCCACGGCGGACCCAACACATTGAGGATCATGGCGGACCGATATACAAATAAAATTGCACTCACTCGTTTGTCGATCACGTCCATCCGGCGCCGCATTTCCGTTCAGTTGTCCAATCAGCGTGTGGTCCTCCGTTGTTGTCCAGTTTATTCCTGCGTGATGAGTCGTCGTGAAGTAGCCCTGTTCGGAGTGCTTTAGTCCATCATCCTTTGGTCAGCTGTTGTCGCCGTTTAATTTAACGGTTGGGATGGAGGGCGACACTTGACCGCATGGCCAGCTGTACACTTACACTGTGGACTGACGCCAAGGTGGCGTTTGACATACTTTCCGCGGTCCAAATGGGTTTTTGAGGACATGCCCATGATCCGCACTAATGTATTTATCTCGGTCGCTGGGTTAGGTTGTTCATCCGGAGTGAAACGAACTGTGCTACAATAAACGCTTGACTTCACACATGGTTGGCCAGTCTCTTCGTCAGAAACGTCAAATGTGTGCCTATTATTGTCTGCTTGACACCCGACAATAATGCCTAATGACAATTGCCTAAAGTCTTGTGACGTATGGTACATTCTATAGGTTTCCATTCATTCAACAACGTTTATAGTCTAATCGTAATTTCTTGAACCCAGAAATGTTGAGTACCCTAAAGTTTTATTGCAGAAATGTCATCTATAGGCCTAATGGATGGAATTTAACTTGGTTGCCAAAAGTTGCACTTTGGGCAATTTGCATAATTAGCATAAATAGGCAATTGAGGCGAGACAGTACAGGTGAATAGGGTAAAAAAAATTAAAAAATAGATATCACCAGGAAACTTTCTCAGCTGATTCCTTATGTTAAGATGAGAAAAAAAAATGTATTGCATGTTTTTTGTATGTTAATGTTTAAATATACAAATGAGGTCATATCTCATCAAATATGCGTTCATTTGCATACAGACAAAATCAGATTGTTTGATATAGTCATGCTCAAAATATTTTTTTCCAAGGGTACACACGTATACTTGGTGTCTGAGTTGGTAAAGTCCTTTAAGCAACCTGGTCAGGAGGCAGTGTTGAACTATGAACAGAGCGCTCTATGCAAAATAACTATGTAACAGCATGCACAAACCCACAAGAACTATATGGGTGGTTGACATGACATGGCCTTTTTCTTGTCCTCAATGTCAATGACAATTAAATAATATTTGTATTTTAAAAACAAGTTTGTAATGTGTTTCAGAATATGATGTTTTATGTAGAGATACAGGGTATTTATGCAGCTCGTCTCTCACTTTCCCACAATTTTCACCCAAACATGAAAAAGCTCATATGGTGTGACTGTCCCGAGTCCATCCATCCATTTTCGTAACCGCTCATCCTCTACGAGGGTCGCGGGGGGGCTGGAGCCAATCCCAGCTGCAACGGGCGAGAGGCGGGGTACACCCTGGACAGGTCGCCAGCCCATCACAGACTGTCCCGAGTACTTCTTGCTAAGTTTAAAAGTGACTAAAACCAAGAAATTTAATTGCACTCTCCTCATTCAAGTACAGAATTACAACACATATATCCATTTGTTAGTTTGCTATTTTCAAAGTCTATACATTACATTTTGATAAGAAGAAAAAGATTTTGTCCCAAAAATGAACATGATACAGTGTGACTGTATATTGTGATATTTTAAGTGCCAATTGTGAGTAAACTCCCACTTTAGAACCCATTCTCAGTGTCTTTTGGTGTGACACTATTTACAAAACATGCCCAGAATCTTGTTCATATCACTTCTACAGCTATGTTACCATACTCAATTAAGTATTCTGTCATGATGGTAGCATATTCTGACAAGGCCCTGTGTTGTGTTTAGAACATAAATCCTCATATGGCGTGACACTATTTCATAGTGCGTGACAAGGTTTTTCTTGTCACGCCATATGACTTTTTTGTCACACAATATGATATAAACTGTATTTTTATGCTCAAAAACAGATATTCACTTGATATTACATTTTTTTCTTACATTGTATAACTACACATGCCCTTTAATGTAGGTTTTGTCATTTTGAAAAGCATTTTTTTTAAAGTTAAGCCCACCTCTAAGTATTTGGTATGTGCACCACATATTTCGAGCAAAAAGGATAAAAATGCAGATATTTTTCCGGGTTTTATTAGATGTCCTCAATTTGTGACTAGGTTCTGGGCACTTTACACTATAGGTTTTCTATCCAAATGGGTGTAGACTTTTTAAAACACTGGATTGGCCTGAAGTTGGCATTGAGTTTTATTTACGATCAGCAGTCGTCTTGGTCTGTCTTCGCCTTAATGGGTCGACACAGCCTCCTTACCAGGTTCCTTAAAGGTTTTCACCAACTCAGCCCCCCCAAGTATATGTGTTTACCTTGGAAAAATAATTTTGAGCCTGGCTTTATCACACGATCTGATTTTGTGCGCATGCAAATTCGAGCATTTTTAATGAGATATGGCCTTATTTGCATATGTAAACATTAAAATATAAAAAAACATGCAATACATTTTTTTCTCATCTTAACATAAGTAACCAACTGAGAAAGTTTCATGGTGATATCTATTTTTCTTTTATTTTACCCTATTCACCTGTACTGTCTCGCCTTAATTGCCTATTTATGCTAATTATGCAAATTGCCCAAAGTGCAACTTTAGGCAACCAAGTTGAATTCCATCCACTAGGCCTATAGATGACATTTCTGCAATAAAACTTTAGGGTACTCAACATTTCTGGGTTTACTATTGGGCCTGTGGGGATTACGACTAGATTATTATATTCCGTCACAGGTTAGCCTTATAGCCTCCTAACGTCACGGATACACCTCCATACGATCACACTGGGAACAAATCAACCGGATAGTTGCGCCAAACAGACCATTTAGTCAGTGTAGAAGCCCCGCCAACCTGTGTGTTCCCCACCTGTTGCAGCCACCTGGCATATCACATCTCATCCATACATTATTACGCAATGTACTGCACTAATTTACATGGGGGGGGGGGGGGGGAGGGGCAGGACATGCTTTGAAGGCCTCAACCATTTCACTCAAATCAAATGCTAATTATATCACACAGACAACACCGAAAAATACATTGGCTTCAAATAACCAAACTCAATTAAATACATTTGACATGTAGAATTAGAGAATAAATAAAATATTATTCACATCTTGTTACAAACTCCTCAGTCCTGAAAGTTTACCAGCATGCAAGCAGCAAGGGACTGCTGACCAGTGACTGCTTCTGATGAAGCATCATTTAAAACCCAGCTTATTGAAGGGGCCTCTGGGGATAATTAGACACCTCATTGGTCAGCTGGACTGCAGCCTGAGGCCTGATTGGCCAAAAGGAAGTGGGGGGCCATCCGTCTTCATCCTCACCACGCCACTCGTTTTCCTCACCATAATCTATTCATATCCTGGCCTTCACTGGGAGTCAGCCTGTAAGATAAGACTTAATCAATGTGTGTGTCTCATTAAGGAAGCTCATGAATATGCATAAGGACACTCCATCAAGCCTATAGTTCATTTAAACCTCCCTGGTGGAGGAATATGATACTGCACCCATAAGGTCATAACTATTCCATGCATTGCCTGGGGTTCCAAACCAGAGCCCCTGAGGCAGGGCTATGTGACATTTTTGAGGTTTTATTCATATTCCTGTCCTCGGTGACAGCGACATCAGTGAACGAAAGTTATTTGTCTATCTTGACATGCCAAGTTATTTGTCTATCAACATCTAGCATCCAATTTAGGTCTATTGATTTAGTAGCACACACACATTTTTGCTGGTCAAAGCAACCATCTCTTTGAATTTAAGATAATTCATATTTGCTTGGTTGCTCACCAAATGTATTTGAAGAGGGATACTTGAGTGGATATACGCCACATATGCAACATGAGTGAAATATTGATTGAAGTTTGTGGGCCATGAAAATGTGGCTAGAGTGGTTGGTGTCCCTTAGCCCCAGAAAGGTTTGGAGCCCCTGCCCCAGTTAGGATGGGAGTTCCCCCCACTGGTGTATCTGCTCGGCTTGAGGAGCTACGAGATGATTAGCATGGGACAGAGAGGTGTTTAGTATGGGAAAGAGAGGGCGCTGAAATGGCCAAAACAAAACACACACACGCCTCCGTCCTCACTCTGCAGTGAGCATCATAAGATCAATGTGTTTCGGGCTCTCATGATGTGTTTCTACAAAACAGAAGAACAAACAGCCATGAAGCCACTCTGGGCTTTGCGTCTGTCATGGCCTCCTCCGATCCTCCCTCATCTCCAAGGAGACCTCAGTGACAGCACCACAGACCAGCCTGCTCTCCTCAGACCACAGAGGGACTACAGCAGGAACCGGAGGGGATCACCACAGGGATCCGTAGAGCAGACCGCATGCAGGAATAGCACCCAGGCCGTTCTCACCCCACAGATTGGAGTCGGCAGTCCTTGGCGCTCCTTTCCCTTCCAACACGTCTCAGTGCCACACAGTGTCTCCTGACACCTAGATCATGTTGATATTTTGGTGCCTGTAATAACTGGGCAAGTGTAATGAAATTAAAGTAGTCGTGTCTGTTCTCCAGAGTCAGGGAACACATGGTGGTGAGTGGGTGGTAGCCTCTGCTTACAGGCTGGCACTTGTTCGTTCAGAATCTATAGAACATAATCACCAGTGACTGTGGGGGGTAGAATTCATGTGCTGGTGTTTCTTTGCAGGCATATGTGCAGCGGCGGTCGGAGACTCCATCCCGGTGACCCGGCCCACCCTGGACACCCACCTAGAGACCAGGGACCAAGCATGGACGTCAACTCAGGAGACCAATCCTAGAGGTGGTCATTCTGTTGAAACCCAACAGTTGTAATACCTAGTCTCCGAGTATAATTTAGGATACAAAATGAGCATTTCAAACAAATAACCTTATTTATCAAGAGAACAACAAATGTACATATAGGAGAAAAAAACAGCATTTTGTTGAAAAGTAAAAGAACTAAAAACAGTTCAGCCAGCCTCAGGAAGAGCATCTGATGCTTCCCTAACTAAGAAGAGGGAGACAGAGGAACAAACACCATCAGCATAACCGACTCTATTTTAAACCATCAGAGTCCGGCTTGTTATAACTGACATTCTAGATGGGTCTGGAAATGCAAATTAGCCATCCTAAGTGCTTTTATATCGGCATGTTTTTCAGCCAGAGAGGAGGTCGATTATGAGGAGCCAAATGGAAATCCACTGTAATTAATTCTGATTAGCTTCCCCTGTCTCTGTGGGCTAGCGATTAAAAAAAAAAAGGAAATGGTTCATACAATTTCGGACAAATTAGATGCATTTCGGACAAATTACATGCAACAATAGAGCTGCACAATACAGACCTGTTTTACATTGGTTAGCTAACACCAGCAATCTAATGTTGGCATTTTGATTGTAACACAATACATTAAAACGAGACCACAAAAATCTTTAAACATACGTTTGGGCTTACAGCTTTCCGTTAAGCAAGTAATGTGTGCCTTTCTGACTTAGAATCTACCTCTAAAATGTAATTCCGGTTGTGTTGTTTCCCTTGGTAAGCACTTTGGATTGCAGATTTGCACGAAAAGTGCAATGCAGGCCAAATAAAGTTGGATTGATTGATTGATGAAGGCCTGTTTCACTATCAAACGTGCAGAATGACACCCTCATGGTAATATGATCACACTATATATTCCGATGACAAGGCAAGTGTCATCTATACCTACAAAAGCACACAGTGGTGATAATACAGACAAAACCAAAGACTAAGTGTGGGTAAAAACAACCAATGAATGGCTCACAAACTCCATGAGAGTGGAGCTCCACGGCGTGTGGACTGCAGCTACAGCCTCCTGTGGGATGAGAAAGGCCTGGTACTATTCCTGCACGCGGTCTGCTCTATGAATCCCTGTGGTGAACCAGTTCCTCTTGTCGTGCCTCTGTGGTCTGAGGAGAGCTGGCTGGGCTGTGGCGCTGTCACTGAGGTCTCCTTGGAGATGAGGGAGGAGCAGAGGAGGCCCTAACAAAGACAAAGCCCAGAGTGGCTTAATGGCTGTTTGTTATTCTGCATTGAAGAAACTCATCTGAGAACCCAAAGCCCAATTATCTAATTATGCTCACTGCTGGGAGAGCAGTGTAGGTGGTTTGTTTTGGCCATTTTAGCACCCTCTCTTTCCCATACTAAACACCTCCTCCTGTTCCCATAGTAAACAGCTCCCTGCTCTCACGCAAAACATCTCGTCTCCCTCCAATACTAAACATCCCTTCAGAGATGGGAGTGGCTGAGTATGGGCCTGAGAGATTACACCAGCGGAGGGGGACTCCATAGCATAGAGAAGTGGTTCCCAACTATGTATGCCATGCATGGCTCGTGTACAGTGAAGTGTCATGGGATTTAACATGTGTGTTCCTGGCGTATGTTTAAGGCGACACTGATCTGGGATTCAGCAGCTTTCACTGTAGACTTGTGAAAACTGTGTGTTCAATTCAATGTCTACACAACATTGATTTGAAAACGCTACAGTTACTTTTTTACAGTAAACTAATGCTGGCTGAGTTTTTGTGCACCAATTACACGCTTACAGAGCTCCGCCTCCAGCGACGTGATTGGTTGAAACTAATTTGAAACTGCTCTAAGTTATCTAAATTATTTAAAAATCTTAAGCTATTTGTAATTCGCCTGCACGTTGTCACAGCTACCATATATGTACATGTAGAATACATTTATCAACATTTTCTCTCTGCACAACTGGTTTTACAAAAATCCGACATTCTACATCCTTGTGTATGCTATTACCTTTTCTTTATGTACATTTTTATATATTTTATAACATAGGTTTATATTTGTACATAGGTTTATATTTTTATTTTTACATAGGTTTATATTTTCTACATAGGTTTTATATTTTACATAGGTTTCCTTTATATATTTACATTTTCTAACACTCTACTATAAGTAGAGTGTCCTCTTTTTTCTCCTGGAGTTTTGTTACGAAGGCAATTTCCCTCAGGGATCAATAAAGTATGTCTGTCTGTCTGTCTGTCTGTCTGTCTGTCTGTCTGTCTAGATCGAAAATTATTTCAAGTTAAAATGTCCCAAAGGATTCAACAAAACTGTCAACAGTTTAGTGACACTGAGAATGGCAATTCTAGCATGATACTGCTGTAAGGAAAGCCATTGAGAGTCTAATGGAGGTTCACATAAACTAAAGGCCAGAGTCTCCCCATGAATATACATGAGGTGCTTTCATGAAACCTTCACAGTGATGAAGTCGTGTCCCATAAGGCTGGCTCCCAGCCTGGACCGGGATATTATATGATTACTGTGACTTTACGGATCACTTTGAGAAGAGGACAAGCAACGTGATGAGGATGAAAACCCATGGATCCAGACTTCCGATTGGCCGATCAGGCCTAAGGCTGCAGTCCACTTGACCAATGAGGCATCTAATTAGCCCCTGAGGGCTCTTCAAGAGGCAGAGTTCTAATAGAAGCTTCAGCAGACCCTGCTCTGTTAATTCCAGTCCATTTAGACTCTGCTCCACGTGCTGGGAGACACACAGGAGTCAACATAGATCAAAGTTTATAACAAGATGTGAATCATACAATTTTATCAATTCATAGCATCTCTATTCCGTCACAAGTTAACATGTTCTCAAATAAAGATATATGTTGTGTTTCTTCCCTTGAACACTTTGTATTGCTGTTTTTTCATAAAGTGGAAGCATGATATACTACTGATGCTTTTTTTTTTTTTAAGGTGTAGGTTATGTCACATTATAGGCTATACAATGTTAGATATTATATGCCAGGTGACAACAACAGGTGGGCGGGGCTTTTACGCTGACATCGTTAAATGGCCGCGCTCTGGCCGTCCACGTGGATTGCTGGGTATGTTTGTGACAGCATGGCGTGGAGGCGTCGCAGTGACGCGAAGAACATCTTAACTTGTGACGGAATAAAGATGCTATGAATGGATGAGAACGTAAAGATGGACCAGCCAATCCTGTTTGAAGTCAAGCGTTTATTATGACACAGTTTGTTTAACCCAAAGTAACCCGGGGGCTGATATAAATACTTTGTTGGTGCGGATCATGGGCATGTCTTCAAAAACCTGCTCAGACCGCGGAAAGTATGTCAAACACCACCTTGGCGTCATTCCGAATGGTTTTCAATCGGATCATTGTGTGACTGTCGACTAACGTTTAGAAAGTAGTGTTTACACAGCTGGCCATGTGGTTAAATGTCGCCCTCCATCCCAACCGTTATGATGGATTAAACCGCGACAACAACTGGCCAAAGGATGACGGACTAAAGCACTACGAACAGGACTACTTCACGACGACTCATCACGGGGGAATAAAATGGACAACAACGGAACCACACGCTGACTGGACAACTGAACGGAAACGCAGTGCCGGACGCACGTGATCGACAAATGAGTGAGTCCAATTTTATTTGTATATTGGACGGCCAGGCCCTCAGTGTATTGGGTCCCCCGGGCCTGTGTCTGTTACAACCCGCTGTGGTTTTGTGTGCAGCTGTGTATGTTTTTATATTCTTTTTATTGGTCTGCTGTGGTCCCAGGCCCGGGGTGGCCATGGGGAGGTTCAGGAGGTTTCCCGGTGGGCCGGTCCATTTTCAAATGTCTTTTGGGCCGCTTGATTGGGGAAAAATATCTTTGACCATTAATGTATCATCTCCTAAAGTAGAACTTCTTCATTCGTCTCACATTTCAGCCCCAGCATCGCAGTATATGTAATATGGATTATACAGTCTAAGGTACTTCTCCCCTCCCTAATATCTCAGTTGGTTGGGTCCATGGTTTGTCTTTTATTTAATGGTACCGGTAACTGATGAGAGAACAGAAGCGCGACCAGTGTCGTTGATTATGAAGAGCCCAAAAAGGCCAGGGGGAGCCGAAAAGGCCAGGTGGAAAAAAAAGAAGGGTGCTGGAAGAAGATGCTGCCAAATGTGCAAATTACTGACCTGTTCAGAGGACAGGCACAATTTTCAGCCGGTAAAGAGAGATGTCGATCTAATGATTAATTAGCAATGTAAATAATTTAGCTATTTATATTTTTATTTCAAATGCCAGTTTCATTTTATTGCCCCAGTGAAAGTTTTTTTGTTAACTTATTTTCATTTTCATCTTTATAATATTTATGTGACATGGTTCAAGTGACTTTTTTTCCCCTGGATTTTTCATTTGGCAACCGCCATATTTTCATATCCAATAAAAAAGGGATAGTAAGAGTTTTGCGCTGTTCATTTATTCAATTTCTTCCATCACTGAAAAAAGTGGGCCGGTCTGGGCCCAAACTCTCGGGTTGAAAATAGGTCCCACCCCAGCCCTGTGTGGCCCTATTGTATGTCTACAGCTGGTCTATAGGCACAAAAACAGTTGCACCATGAACAACTGATTTTTTTCTTTCTTGCTTTTCTGTATTTTACTGGTTCGCTGGGGCAGGAAGATGACGGGGAGGTGGCAGGAATATAGCCGGAGGTGTGCACAAAGTTTGTGTGTGTGTGTGTGTGTGTGTGTGTGTGTGTGTGTGTGTGTGTGTGTGTGTGTGCGTGTGCGTGTGCATGTGCGTGTGTGTGTTTGTGTTAGAGTGCGGATTGGGCCGGAATTTTCTGTCCGAGCCCGGCCTGCGTCTGACAGAACAGTAACCGAACCCGACCCGAGCCCGACAGGCATCAGGCTTTTTTCATACTAATGACACATTTACGTCTGTGTTTATGAAAGCTTGCGTTTATTAAGCAACTGCAAGGCATTTGGAAATGTCAACAAACAAATGAGCACAACATGCACAGGTTAACGCGTGGGTAAATTAAAAATTTCCAAATCGCACAGATGTGACCGAGCCCGACCCGAACCTGAGCATAATTTCTAAATATTTGTCCGAACCCGACCCGGCCCGTCGGGTACCGTCGGTTCCCATTGGGCTCGGGTCGGGTATCCATCCTCTAGTGTGTGTGTGTGTGTATATATAGTGTGGGGGTGGTGCAGGCCTACTGCCCGCCTGCTCTCTCCCTCAGCTCTCTGCCCCTGGCCAGCCTGTGAGGTAAACAAGGGAACTGAGCGTCTCCCTCTGCCAGAGCACAGCCTCTCCAACACCAGGACCCCTGCCAGGCCTCCTCGTGGCCACACACGGTCCCCCGGGCTCCGGGCTGACGTGGCGGGGGATCTGGGAGCTGCGGTGGTCCCCAGAGACCACGATGTGCAGGGTTAGCGTCGCGGCGGACGAGGCCCCGGCATCGGTCAACCAGCGCCCCACTGCCTTGTGGGTAAGTCCAGAATGACAAAGGGCTAGGGGAGCACACCCTGATGGAAAAGCAGGCGCAGGCAGGAGGACGGCCCGTAGCGCTCCTCCTCCAGTGGCCTCCTGCAGCTATGAGGAGGCGCTGGTCGTTCTGCATCCCCCTCCTCGCTGTAGGCTGGTTCCCAGGCGTTCCGGTCTCACCAAGCAGAGTGCCTGGACGTGGATGCCTCAGACCTACTTGGTGCCTTACGGCCTGTCTTGACCATTAAGATGGCGTCCATAGACACCATTAGAACTGGCCAACCATTTGATTTGACTTTTTTTTTAACTTCATATTTTGACCACAGCTCTGTTGTAGTAGTAGTAGCAGTAGTTAAACAACGTAAAAAATAATAAACTAACATTTGAAATGATTAAAATTTTAGCTTTGAATAATTTCAAATGTGTTTGGTATATGTCTGTTACTGTTATTCAACCTTCATCTGCCCTGTGTGTGGAGCATATAGTGTGCATCATCACATTAGACCAAAGAGTCACCAAAAGGCCCACAGGCAGTGACAGATGTTATCATTTGTCACAAAAGATGGACTACCGTGTGTGTGTGTGTGTGTGTGTGTGTGTGTGTGTGTGTGTGTGTGTGTGTGTGTGTGTGTGTGTGTTGATGCATGGCCCACAGTCCCATGTGGTTGAAGAACTTTGTTCCCGTCAGTAGGGAACCTTCAACTGACCTGGATGCAGACACACATGCACCTGCCTGCCTGTCCTACACTATCTCTCATTGCGTCATTAGGAGCTGATGAATACAAGTAACTCTGAGTAACTCTATCTGTTTGCTTTTGGTTTGAGAGGAGCAGCTGAGTAGTTAAAGAGGCAATCAGGGTTCCTTCATATTGGCTCCGTGCACACGCTCACATGCACTCTCATCTCACGTGCACAACCACGTGCATGCAGTATTCATCCAATCAGTGCAGGCTGCTTCCAGACAACCTGTCCTAGTGGGGGTCTTCACCTCTCTCTCTCTCTCTCTCTCTCTCCTCTCTCTCTCTCATCTCTCTCTCTCTCTCTCTCTCTCTCTCTCTCTCTCTCTCTCTCTCTCTCTCTCTCTCTCTCTCTCTCTCTCTCTCTCTCTCTCTCTCTCTCTCTCTCTCTCTCTCTCTCTCTCTCTTCTTTCTCTTTCTCTCCTTCCTCTCTAGTCAAAAAACATTCCACAATAAAAGCCTTCCCCCCCTCACCATGAGCAACCCAGTGTTGATTGAAAATATATGCAGTCAATAAATGCAGTCACTCTAGAAGAACATTTATTTTTAGCAAAGTAACCACATTTTGGTGCACACATTTTAGTAGTTTGATCAATTGGATTTTTAGAAATGGTTGCAGTCCTTTGAGTCACATTCAGGATTTGTTTTCTGAGTTGATGGAGAATAAATGAGAAGTGGTATAAAGAGAGCAGTAGCAGCTGTAGTAGTAATGTAATGTGTTCTGTTCTCAGGTGTAAGTTCTCTGATTCAGGACCTGTGGTAGTAATGTGTTCTGATCTCAGGTGTGAGGACCTGTGATAGTAATGTAATGTTTCTGATCTCTGGTGTGAGGTCTCTGATTCAGACCTGTGGTAGTAATGTGTTCTGATCTCAGGTGTGAGGACCTGTGGTAGTAATGTAATGTGTTCTGATGTCTGCTGTGAGGTCTCTGATTCAGCAGAGAAGATGTGAGGAGGTCCACATTGTCTCTGTGCCTCCAGGTGGAAATGATGTCACTAGAATCCTCTGATAAAACCTGTTCTCATGTTCTTCCAGAAGAATGAGACGCCTGCTTACAGAACCACATGGTCCACTACACCTGGAGAGGATTAGGGTTTGAAGGACGAGTCAGGGCAGTTTGAGATGCTCTGGCTCCGTTTCATTTCCAGACTTGAGACTCTGATTGTAAAAGTGAAATCCCCGTCCTCAACTAAGTAGCACTCACAGGACGTGTGTGTGTGTGTGTGTGTGTGTGTGTGTGTGTGTGTGTGTGTGTGTGTGTGTGTGTGTGTGTGTGTGTGTGTGTGTGTGTGTGTGTGTGTGTGTGTGTGTGTGTGTGTGTGTGTGTGTGTGGGGGGGGGGGGGGATACAGAAGCGAAACAAAATGCTTATATATACAAAGAATGATGGGGGGGGGGGGAGGGGGACGACTATAAACTTTTACAGAAATAAAAAATGCAGAATGCAACGTCAGCGTTAACCGCATCATTACGCATTTCAAGCCCTCCAAGCTACAATCGCGAATGAGAATGCACACCAAGCAAAGAGCCCTGGCACGACGTATCGGTGATGTAAGAGAATGTCATCATTAGAGTCCGCGGTGTCCTCCCGGGGGCCACGCGTGAACAGACAGGAAGTCGGCGGCTCCAACGCCGTTCCGAGCGACGGCAGGAAGTGTCTCCGGTCTCCGGCACCGCCGACCCGTCCTGAATATTTAAGGACCTCCGTCACATGATCTCTCTGCACCTGACGCCCCCCTCCCCCCCCCCCCCCCCCCCCCCCCCCCCCCGCCTCTCTCCGTCGATGTTGTTTTCCTCCGATGTTCTTCTCGCTCGCATCGCTCGCCCGCACGGGCCAATCAGGATCAAGCAGCGATCCGCGCGTCAAGCGGTGGTGATGATGTCACGGCCCCCGGGGGTTCACACAGCGCAGGCTAGGTCACCTGCAGGGACACTCTGACTGCCCATCGATCGGCCCTGGATAAGAAGAGCTCTCGGACTACAAGAAAATACACACCGTTTATTTGCCGTCAAGAGTTATCCTGCGTTTGCAACTGTGGCCTCTTTGATCATTGTTTCTTAAGTTTTCACTCCTATTTCTGAGTGTTCACATTGTTCAGCTTTTGTTTTTAGTGTTTTCGCTTTGCGGAGATGTAGGCCTACTCTGTCGACTCTAAGATGTGATTATTATAGGCGCGGTGATAAATCATGAATTCTAACCTTCACACCGCTCTGTCCAGTTCTTTTATTTCGAATTGCCAGTGCGGAATTATAATTATACTAGGTACCTTCATTTTGATTATATGCGTTGATGGCTCTCAGCCTCACTTGTTGTATGTCACTTCACAAAGACTTCATTAAAATGCTAATGGAGCCAGGTCAAATGTCCTTTTATGATGGTCAACAGAACATAAATCTATATTGTAAATGAGCAAGGCAGGAGTGAATTCCTGTGTGTTTTGACTGCTCTGCCGATACGTGTCCTCGCATTCTGCAGCCCGTAATAATCCCTGATCATTTTATAATTACAACTTGCGTTGTTCAACATAAAGTCCTGATTAAATTGTTCCACCGCCCAGGCTCCAGAATAATTATAGACAGGCAGACAGGAACGCACAGAATAAATTACTTTCTTTGAGGAACATATTGGCATTGACAGAATAGACCTACATCACTACAGACAATTTAATAGTTTGTATACATTCTGGATGGAGATGGAGCTAAACTGGGGAATGTTTGAATGAAAGAGTTTACTAAACTCTGTTGTACTGGTGTCTTAGTCACTGGATTATGTCTTGCTTTAAAACACAGCAACATGGTTGTAGTTGGTCTGCAGGTGTACTTGTCTATTGGTCAAGCTGTCTGTCTGGTTGTAGCTGGTCTGGGGGAAGCTGGAGTGTCTTGGGTGTAGCTGGTCTATGGGTGTAGCCAGTCTGCATGTGTAGCTGTTTGGCAAGGTGTAACTGCTCTGTTTGGGTGAAGCTGGTCTGTGGGTGTGACTGATGTGTGTAGCTGTCTGTCTGGGTGTAGCTAGTCTATGTTTGTAGCCGGTCTATTGGCGTAGTTTGTCTGTCTAGGTGTAGCTGGTCTAAGTTTGTAGCCAGTCTATTGGTGTAGCGTGTCTCTCTAGGTGTAGGTGGTCTATTTATGGGTGTAGCTGGTCTACAGGCGTAGCTAGTCTTCTTGCAGAGTAAAAAAATCAACATGTGAATTCACATAGAAGATTTGTGATCCACATGCAAATCCACACGAGCGAGCTGGAAAAGGTCAAGATGATGCTCAACATTTGTCACTAGATTGATGCATTAGTTTGTCGTGGTTAACTTCGCTGTTCTGTATTTGTTATTATTAATCTCTGAAGGCAACTTGATTAACATCATGTGTTTGACTTGGATTTCTGTGTTTCAAACTGGCAGAAACTCTGAGGGTAGTTAATCACAGTCCCAGACGACCAGTCACAGAAAGTATTTGTTTCTACAAATGATACTTTCCTTTTTGCCTTCGGTTAAGTTTTTCCTTCCGAAATATTAAAGGGCAAGTGAACCCCTAAGGATATTTGTTTTGTTTTAAAGATGATAATGACTTAAACAATGTTCAAAATAGTAATTTTTGTCACCATTAGTAAAATAAAATAAAAAAAGTAAGTAAATTCCAATGTTTCACCAGTTTGTGACAGGTCTACTCTGCTCCAAACTCAAGTCACACTTTTTCATGTCACATTTCATGGACAACATTGCTCATTACAGTGATGGTATTCGCTTTAAAAAAAAGTATCACAACAGACAGTTTAATAGTTTGTATACATTCTGGATGAAGATGGAGCTAAACTGGGGAATGTTCACCATTGTGCTACAGAAGCTCATATTGAATTGACAGAGTTTACTGAACACTGTTGTACTGTGTCTACATCACTGGATTATGTCTTGCTTTGAAACACAGCAACATGGTTGCAGTTGGCCTGCAGGTGTAGCTTGTCTATTGGTCAAGCTGGTCTGTCTGGTTGTAGCTGGTGTTGGGGTAGCCTATAGCTTTTCTGTCTGGGTGTAGCTGGTCTGGGGGAAGCTGGAGTGTCTTGGGTGTAGCTGGTCTATGGGTGTAGCCAGTCTGCATGTGTAGCTTGTTTGGCAAGGTGTAGCTGGTCTGTTTTTGTCTAGCCTGTCAAGGGTGTAGCTCGTCTGTCTGGGCGTAGCTGCTCTGTTTGGGTGAAGCTGGTCTGTGGGTGTGACTGATCTATGTGTGTAGCTGGTCTGTCTGGGTGTAGCTAGTCTATGTTTGTAGCCGGTCTATTGGTGTAGCGTGTCTGTCTAGGTGTAGGTGGTCTATTTACGGGTGTAGCTGGTCTACAGGCATAGTCTTCTTGCAGAAGTAAAAAAATCAACTTGTGAATTCACATGAAGATTTGTGATCCACATGCAAATCCACATGAGCGAGCTGGAAAAGGTCAAGATGATGCTCAACATTTGTTACTGGATTGATGCATTACTTTGTCGTGGTTATCTTCGCTGTTCTGTATTTGTTATTATAAATCTCTGAAGGCAATTTGATTAACATCATGTGTTTGACTTGGATTTCTGTGTTTCAAACTGGCAAAAATTCTTAGGGTAGTTAATCACAGTCCCAGACGACCAGTCACAGAAAGTATTTGTTTCTACCAATGATAGTTTCGTTTTTGCCTTCGGTTAAGTTTTTCCTTCTGAAATATTCAAGCGCTAGTGAACCCCTAAGGATATTTGTTTTGTTTTAAAGATGATAATGACTTAAACGATGTTCAACATAGTAATCAATACCATTTTGCCACCATTAGTAAAAAAAAAAAAAAAAGTAAAGTAAGTAAATTAAGTAAATTACAATGTTTTTACCAGTTTGTGACCGTTCTACTCTGCTCCAAACTCAAGTCACGCTTCTTCATGTCACATTTCATAGACAACATTGCTCATTACAGCGATGGTATTCGCTTTAAAAAAGTATCACAACACCGCCTTGGCTCATAACCATGGTGGCAACGCCCTCGTTCCTTGAACTCTTGTCCGAACGCATTTGGTAATTGTAGTATCGCTGTTCGCTCGCGCGTTAACCACACTTTCTGGCCAGCAGTGGACCAGTGAATGTGAAGTTGTCACGGCAACTCAGGAACAGTTCTACACGTAACCGAAACCCCTGGAAGTAATGAACATGAATTTCTCTAAATGAAGTGAAGATTGCTTGGGATTTAATTCCTTGTTGGGAAAACACAAGCTTCAGTGATGAAATGTTTTAACAAACACTAACGTCCACAGATATTCATTCAGAATAACTATGATGGCATTTATGGTCACCAGAGCGGAATTAATTCCCAAAACATCCTTGGGGGACAAAATACAAAATCGATATTCAGATAGTGGATTCAAACCTATTAAAGAGTTGTGGCAGAAGTCTGTCAGTGTTGATTAGTTTCTCCGTCTCTCTGTAAACATCATTTGGAGCTAGCTAGGCTGGTCGTCTTAAAAGCTAAGCCAATCATCTCAATGGGGATTGATTTCTTTGAGGAGGATGTTGTTATTTGACCGTGATGGCCTTCATATAAACAAACAGCCTCTTAGAGGTTGGAGAGGCTAACATAAGAGGTTCAATGTGACGATCAGTGCTCAAGTCGTTTAAACTGTTCGTCGAACACAAGCGAAGCAACACACACACACACACACACACACACGCACACGCACACGCACACGCACACACACACACACCCAAGGGATGAAACAGGATTAAGAGAGAGAAGAGAGAGACAAAAGGGTCACAGAGGGTGAAGTCAATGAGGTTTTTAACACACAGTTTCTTTTTTATAGTGTGCTGGAGCATGTTGGCCAGTACATTTACAATGTGACTCTCTGGAAATTAAGACCCGCTTGTTTGAGGTTTGCTAATAATAGCCCTAATTGGCTCCTCTACCGACACTTTGTATTTTTACAAACACAGCAAGAATGTTAAACCAGATTTGTAAACCTTTTCTTTTCTTACTTTCATTCTCTCTCTGGCTCTCTCTCTCTCTCTCTCTCTCTCTCTCTCTCTCTCTCTCTCTCTCTCTCTCTCTCTCTCTCTCTCCCTCTCTCACCTCCCACGTTGAAGAAAAGGTCATGTAGCACTAGCGGTTGAGGCTAACCGTAGCGTAGCAGCTAGCGAGCTGCTATGGTTACTTCCCAAACCACAGTCTGAAGGTCTTTGAAAAACCAACGCTTGTAAAGACTGTAAACAGCTGGTAGCCATCGTTCCTACCATCAATCAAGACTTCAAGCTGCTCTGTGTAACCTTTACACTGCTGCCGTCACTTGTGTTCAACCCAACGTAGGGTATTACTGACGTCCTCCCACTGCTTCAAGCCGATTGGTCGCTCAAAAGGTTGAGTTCCATTCGGAACCCGTCCACCTCCTAGCCGTCCCTGGAAGGAAGGATCCCTCTCCTGTGTTCCTTCTCAAGGGTTCTTCACTCTGAGTTTTTTGTTTCCCTTTTGTCCTGCACAGGGTTAAGGGTTGGTGTCGTCTGAGCTGGGCCTGTAAAGCCTGCTGGGACCGGCGCTGGGATTAAGGGCCATACGAAACAAAATGTTACCCGACCTCCTCTGCACCTCTACAGCGTTGCTCACGTCACGTGTTTGGGTCCTGGGCGAGGTGGAGGTGGGAGGTAGTCGGAGCAGGTGTGGTTAAGGCGGATGGGGTCGCGGTGGGGGTGTCAAAATGGGAAGAGACAAGAGGATGGTTCGGGGAGGAGGTGGGGGGTCTGGTGCGGCTCGGGTGTCGGGTCTCCAGCGATGTGACGGAGGAGGAGGGTGGAGGCGGGTGGAGGTCTGGGGAGAGCGATGAATTATTTAAAACCTCAGAGACGGCGATGACTTTGCCCTGACAGCAGAAAGAGTTCTAATCTGATAACATCTACTCTCTTTAGTTCTTTATTAGTAAAATGAGGATTTCTGCAGTAATACAAGAGCCTCCGGAGTACATGAGCTGGACTAACATCCTGCAGGCCATCCAAGCTCCAGCCCTGCACTTTGCTCTGCACCTTAATTTATGGGGTTTTCCTGCAGACCTTCAGAAACAACACAACTTACCAGCCGGTATTCCTCTGTCTGCATGTTGAGTTTAATAGTTTAGTCAATTAAACTCGCTTATGTCTGCTTCTCTCAACAGTACACTTCATCAAAAGACATTTGGACAAAATAGAGGGAAGTGTGTTTTTCATGGTGTCCCATGATGCATTGCTTCCCCCTATATCTATACCCTGATTTTAACCAACCAAAACCCTGACCTGACCTTTAATCGTCTCTAACCTTATACCTAAAATAAACCACATCTAACCTAATACATAAACTAAACCATCTCTAACCTAATACAAAAACTTAACCATCTCTAACCTAATACAAAAACTAAACCATCTCTAACCTTATACATAAAATTAACCCTCTCTTACCTAATACATAAACTTAACTCATCATCTTATCTCAACTATCTCTAGCCTGCTAAATGTTAACTATGTTTGATTCAACAGATTTTACCTGTTGCCTACTACCACCATGTTGTTGAAATGACAACAGTTCCCAGCACGCCTTCTGACAGCCTGCGGTGTATGATATTATAGACATGATGGTATATATATTGTATCTACCACACCACTCTGAAACCAATCACAGAGCCAAGGTTCTCCTCACAATATAATTTCTTCTCTTTTATCTCCTGTCGCGTCCCTTCTTGTTTCCGCGTCTACACACTCTCCCTCCTCACGGTTCTTCTGGATGCTTTGTTATTTATTGTTGTTTTTGTGGGTCTATAATGTTGGTCTCCATGGAGATCCACCATATGATGCAGAATCTGACCATCTGGCTCTTACTGCCAGGAAGGAGAGAGGGGAGGGGGTGGCGGCGGCTGAGGGGGAGGAGGAGGAGGAGAGGTAGAGATGAGAAGGAGGAGATGGGGTGAGGCAGGAGGAGAGAGGAACAGGGAGGGATATGGAGAGGGACAGGAGGGTAAGGGGGAGGAGGGGAGACGAAGAGGGAGGGATGGAGAGGGACTTAAGGGTGAGGGAGGAGGGGAGACGAAGGGGGAGGGATTTGGAGAGGGACATGCGGGAGGAGGGTAGACGAAAATGGAGGGATGTGGAGAGGGACATGCGGGAGGAGGAGGAGAGAGTGAGATCAGGGCAGGAGGAAGGAAAATGGTGAGGAAGAAGGTGGGAGGAGGAGAAGGAAGTATTGTCTCATTCCATTTCCAACAATAAGACAATAAAGTTATTGAATGACTTAGATAAACTTATTATTATTGTGCTTATAATTGTATTGTATTTTTTTGTACTTATTACTATATGTGGGTTCTTACCAGGTCAAAGAATGACAGCATATTATGATGGACATATTATTATTGCTTGAATACCTGGCAGGAGATTAGGAAATGATTTACCAAAAAAAAAGTATCATGAAAGGTTAATAAAAGGTAGAGGAGTGAAGAATATGTTGGAGAATAAGTTAATATTTCTGACATCATGCTGTGATAGCAGAAACAGTGTGCTTTTTTCTCTTTTTCTGACAGCAGCAGCAAGTGAAACAGGAAACCAATGTTTCCAACTGTTTGGTGGAAATGTTTTCCCTGGCCTGAACCCAAAAGGGCAGACCAACTGAACTGTGTGTGTGTGTGTGTGTGTGTGTGTGTGTGTGTGTGTGTGTGTGTGTGTGTGTGTGTGTGTGTGTGTGTGTGTGTGTGTGTGTGTGTGTGTGTGTGTGTGTGTGTGTGTGTTTCTGTCATTCTCCCTTTCATGTGTCTCTATCTGTCTGTACCATAACATGGTATTTACATCACATCACTTTCCAGTTGTGCTCACCAACTATTTTTCCACAAAGCCATTAGTCAGACAGCAGCTGACATCATTTGGTTCATCGACTCAGGCTACCGCCCTTATGTGTGTTTATTACTGCTGGAAACTGTGGTGAGACTTCAGACTCAATGCTTCGGATCATGAACAACAAGGACAGTTTCACTATAAAGGCTTGCACTCCCTGTGGAGAGACTGTTCTGGAAGCTTCACAAGTTAAACAGAACAAGGGCAGAACTCTCTAGAGACAGTTCACTTGACAAGGTTGGCCATATATACCTCGCCTATATAGGCCTTCACATTAAGAGCACGTAACCTTCAGTTGACAAGATGGCCATGGGTATCTTGTAGCCTACAACAACCTTCACATTAAAATCATCACATAGTCAAGTGCTAACGGACACATGAAGTTAATAACCCAGTAAGTAAACTTCCAAAATGTGCTAGTGCTCTCTCACGAGAAGAACCCACGTTCAATTATACCAAAAATGTATCTGGCCTCTCTGGCTGTAATTCTGTCCAGATGACATAACAGAGCCAGATGACTTAACAGAGGAAGACATTTGCAGTGTTGCAGGAGGACCAGACGGTCCAATTCAATACAGCTTGAGTTGTGACACTTTATTTATGTCACTAAACATGGTACGTCATCAAACATTCTTTTCAAACTTCTGACCTGACCGTGATCGTCATAAACATAACCTCTAAATAGGGGGCAGGATAATGTGCTTGGAGGTTTGATTCCCAATGTCCACAACCTATCTGTAGACATGCTTGAAGAAGATGCCCCTAACCCCTACCTGCCCCTTAATCCCACGTAGCCGAATTAAGCATTCCCTTCTGGACACAAATGCCTTTCCTCTCATTAACAACATGCCATATTTCCAGGCAGGAGGCCCATTGCCAGGGAAGGTCGCCATGGAGACATTGAAAGAGAGGGAGCGTGGACCAAGGTTGGCTGTAGCTATGCTAGCTCACCAGTTATGTGAAGCCAATCACAGGACTGTGAATGGGTTGGAGTGGTAACGCGAGGCTATTACCCTCCTGCTGTGTGACCAATGACAGGGCCGGGTGGTCGCTTGCTAAAGTTATGCTATTCCTGAAAAACCTTGTGAAATCCTGATCCCTGCTCACACCACAATGTGAGCAGACTCAGTTGTCAGGAGCATCGTTCTTCCTGAGCAATGGCTCATCAAATAATAACGGGGTGTTGCTTGTGATCCGGCATCAAAGGAGGTCATCACCCGGCATTCCATCTTCATGCAGGTAATTTCTCGAGTCACATTTCCCAGACATCAGAGTGTTCAACAGTGATTTTCAACAGTGATTATGCAGTGTGGTTCGGAAGTGAAAACACTCCGCTCACAGCTTCATTTATTTACATCCCACTACTAGAGATGCAGCAGCTGTTTGAAAATGCTTCATTAAGTATTCAATAGTCATCTATACATATACACTTCATGTACTGTATATACCATGTATGCATTATGCATGTAATATTATACATAATATGTATTCTGATGCACCTGTAATGCATTTGTGTGTGTAGTGTGTTGTAATGTGAGCATAATGTTTGGAAGGGTCAACATGTCTACTTGGCAACCAGTTTCATTACGCTCTCTCTCTCTCTCTCTCTCTCTCTCTCTCTCTCTCTCTCTCTCTCTCTCTCTCTCTCTCTCTCTCTCTCTCTCTCTCTCTCTCTCTCTCTCTCTCTCTCTCTCTCTCTCTCTCTCTCTCTCTCTCTCTCTCTCTCTCTCTCTCTCTCTCTCTTTCTCCACTCCAGCTTTAGCATATTTCATCTCTGAGGAGAGAGGCATGCTCTTACTCTGAAGGATCTGACACACTTTTACTCTGAAGGCCCAGATGTGCAGCGGGGTGGGATGAGTGGAGGGCCCCCCCCAGTGAGACTCAGGACACGGCTCTCTGAATGTGCTCAGACTCACACACACACACACACACTGGGAGCGCTACGCCACTGTGCGTCCCATGTGCCGACCGTTACATCATACCTCTGAGGTCTTCTATTATGGGATGTTCTTCTCCACTGAACCGAGTGACGCCAGCCGCCGTATCCAGTAGCATGTTTTCTGGTGTGTGGAGACACCTCCTGCAGCAAATGGTTTGTGTGTGACAGGTCGCCGACAGTAACGCTGAGCGTTTACGCGTGATGTGTGGAGCAGCTGGGATGCTTTTAACTTCTTCCCGTGGCGTATAATTCAAAGTAACAACACAACATATCTAATGACAGACTTGGCTTTGAGACGCAGAATTAGACCATCCAAAGATGATGTGATGTGTTGATGTGAACCTTGTGAAGAAACGTGAGCCACTTCTTGTCATTAAAGTACAAATGTATTCATTGCTCCTCTCTGCCGTCTCCACCTCCCACCACAGAGCCACACAACACATTGGTATCATAAGGAAGAAGCGGGGAGTAATTAAAGGCCACAAAGCTAGGAACCACATCCCCACACAGCAGATACAGCACACAGCCGCTAACAGGACGCAGCACCACAGCAGAAACACGCTGTTGTGCAGTGTGCACAACACACAGAGACCACAGACATCAAACAGACATCATCATCATCATCATCATCATCATCATCATCATCATCATCATGGCTTTCACATTACTGAGGAACCTCTTATCTTTTTACCTAAATCTTTACCCATATTTGTCTCATGATTAATAAAGTACATCTCATCTGCTCTCGGGACACATTTAGACTAATAGCAGAATTTGAACAGTGTAGAATCTGTTTTTCTCAGCTTCGTGATACTTCGTTCCAGTACTTACCATCCCTGCAGTTCTAACCGAAGGAGGCGGAGGCGTCTTCAGGGAGATATCAACCTGTGTGCTCGACGTGGACTTGGTCTAGAGCGGGCCTACAGCTGGTCTGGAGATGGTCTAGAGCTGGCCTACAGCTGGTCTGGAGATGGTCTACAGCTAGCCTACAGCTGGTCTGGAGATGGTCTAGAGCGGGCCTACAGCTGGTCTGGAGATGGTCTAGAGCGGGCCTACAGCTGGTCTGGAGATGGTCTACAGCTGGCCTACAGCTGGTCTGGAGATGGTCTACAGCTAGCCTACAGCTGGTCTGGAGATGGTCTAGAGCGGGCCTACAGCTGGTCTGGAGATGGTCTACAGCTAGCCTACAGCTGGTCTGGAGATGGTCTAGAGCGGGCCTACAGCTGGTCTGGAGATTATCTAGAGCGGGCCTACAGCTGGTCTGGAGATGGTCTACAGCTGGCCTACAGCTGGTCAGGAGATGGTCTAGAGCTAGCCTACAGCTGGTCTGGAGATGGTCTAGAGCGGGCCTACAGCTGGTCTGGAGATGGTCTACAGCTGGCCTACAGCTGGTCTGGAGATGGTCTAGAGCTAGCATACAGCTGGTCTGGAGATGGTCTAGAGCGGGCCTACAGCTGGTCTGGAGATGGTCTAGAGCGGGCCTACAGCTGGTCTGGAGATGGTCTACAGCTGGCCTACAGCTGGTCTGGAGATGGTCTAGAGCTGGCCTACAGCTGATGTGGAGATGGTCTAGAGCTGGCCTAGAGATGGTCCAGAGATGGCCTAGAGCAGGCCTAGAGATGGTCCAGAGATGGCCTAGAGCAGGCCTAGAGATGGTCCAGAGATGGCCTAGAGCAGGCCTAGAGATGGTCCAGAGATGGCCTAGAGCAGGCCTAGAGATGGTCCAGAGATGGGCTTTAGCTGGCCTAGAGATGGTCCAGAGATGGCCAACAGCTGGTCTGGAGATGGTCTAGAGCTGGTCTAGATCACACAGTACCAGCAGGGCCCGGGGCACTGGGTAAGGAGCTGGCGAGGGATGTGCTCGGCCTCCTCACTTTGATCCCCATTAAGCACTTCTCCTCTGCTCTAATTCAATAAACCCTAAGGGGAGTCATCATAATGATATTCATACATCCTCTGGGACCAATGAAAAACATTTCTTCACTCAAAAGACCTTCAGGGCCTCCGTTTATATTTGCTATCATATAATGAGAACAGAGCGTAGTATAAATGTGAAGAAAGAATAGAGATTCTCATATAATCATGAGTGTTAAGCCAGCAAATAGCCATGACATCTTTGAGCTCTTACAAGCTATTTCCAGCCTGAAACATTTGCCTTTTATATAAAAGTTTATTAAAATACCACATTTTATATCCGTTTATATATCTATAACAGAGCAAGACAGCATAAACAACATCCTTTATCATATTAAGGCTCTATACAGTAGCAGTTTTTAATCCTTGTTAAATTGTACATAGTAAATGTATTTATATATGAGGTTAAACTACATAGTTAATGTGATGTTTCCTCGGTCCAAAAATATAATTTCAGTAAAAGCAAATGTGAATTTTTACATTTCCGTTAGAAAACTGTGACTCACAAAACAAGGCTGTGCATGAATACAAGATGAGCATCACTGTGAACATGAATGCTGTGAGTGGTTTATGGTTATTACAATTTCTCATCAGTTATGAAAAGATGGAAAGTAAGAGCGGGGGGGGAAATGGAAAGAGGATAGATAGATTGTGAAAGGGAGGATGGGGAGATGGAGAAAGGGAGAGCACAATAGATGTGTAACAGCACTAAGAGCTTTCCAGCCCTTATAAATTAAAGCTGTGGTAAAAGTTACTGACATTCCTATCCAGACCAACTGCTTGTAGGACCAACGTCAAAACCAAACTCACTTACAGAAAGAATGTTGAACTACAACTGTGTAATTAAAGCTTTTCTTTAGCTTGCTTATACCAAAACAATTCTATTCACACATGGTTGACCTAATAACACCCTGACATACAAGCAATAACAAACAACCCCCGCAAGCAAACAAACAAATCGTGTTCGTCATTCTTTCATCTGTAAAAACTCCAGTTAGGGTTCAGTGCCAAACACACCTCTAAAGATTACACGTGAAACCAGGGCAACCACTGTAAACAAAATCCCACAGCGTCCAATCAGATGCCTCAGTGTCGGGTCAGCTGACATGCAGCGTGTAGCCCAACTGCCTCATCAGCCCCCCATAAGTGTCCTCTATCACCCTCACGTCCTTCGTGGAGATCTTCTGCCTCCAGCCGTGGATGGTGGCGGGGGACACCTCCCCCTCATACTGGAGGGAGAAGAGGTTAGTGGAGGTGGACACCAGCAGCTGGTTGAGGGAGGCGGGGGACAGGGGAACCCCCAGAAACCTGTGGATCCTCTGCGCCGTCTCCTCGGGGAAGACCACAATGTCCTCAAACCTCACCTGGAGGAAGGAGTCCGCCGGGAGGCTCTGGCCAACCCTCAGCACGGCGGCTGTGTGGGCCAGCCACAGGTGGGCCAGCAGCAGAACCGGGCTGGTCTGGGACCGGGAGAGGAGCCCCTGTAAGGTCCTGAACTCTGGAGCTCTCTGGATTTCCACGTCCCCTTCCTACCCCCTGAACATCAGGGAGAGGTGCTGGGGGATGTTCTTCAGGTAGATCAGGGCCCGTGGGTCCCGGAGAAGATAAAGGGACCTCATGGAGGGTCCCAGCACCTCCTGAAGGAAGGGCAGCTTGAGGGGCCAACCCCCGCTCCTCAGGCTGAGCACCAAGTGGCCCTCAGGGTGCTCTGCCACGTGGCGCCTCAGCTCCTTCACGTACTCCACGTCTCGGCCCACACTGGCCCTCAGCTTGCCCTTCAGCTCGTCCTCCTCTGGCTCTCTCCTCGTGACCCTCCTCCTCTTGTCCCTGGACCCCCCTCCCCCAGCTCTCTGGGGTGCTCTGCCCCGGCCGCCTCCCTCCATCAGCTGGATGTTCTGCAGGTGCAGCCTGGTGTTGAGCACCAGGGAGTGCAGCCAGCCCTGGATGATCTGAAAGCGACCGTGCAGGGCATCTGCCCTCGACCACTCGCAGGCGTCCACCAGGGAATCGGTCTCGAACTCAGTTTCCGGGATGTCCAAGTGCTCCGTTGGGACTCTGATGTAAACAAAGTCAGAGTTGTTGTAGTAAAGATGCTGCAGGATCTCAGCCCCCGAGCCAGGGAGGGTTGTTATGACAACCGTGGGGAGGGGGGACTGGTGGTCTTCGGGTCTGCGCGGTTGTTTGTTTGCGTCGCCAGCGGCTCCTTTCCTGTTCACCCCACAGAGGATCTGCTGGCGACAGCTGTTGGACACAAGCAGCAGCTCGGCCATCCACAGGAAGAGCACAGAGAGAAGTATGTAGCGCATCGACCTGCCAGAGCATACATACAACTTCCTGTGCACAATCCGCAAGCCAATCACCATGCAGAGAACCAGCCCAGCAATCACGTTCACCTTGAAGCCAGCGTCAAACAGCTGCTCCTCTCTCACAGTTTGTTTAGGAAGGAATTGTGAGGCGCGGCCAAGACTCAAGATCACATTTCTATCCTCCACTTTAGAATGACCTCCGAAGCCCAAGTAGCTGAACCTGGCTCCAATGTCTTTGTGGTTTGTAGCAATAGACACAATCTTCTCTGTGTTTGTTTATAGTTAAAGAAAGCCTTACTCCTTTCCGGGTTGTCGTCTATAAATCAATGTGTATGTGGGTGTGGCCATGCGGGGGCTGAGGCGCCAGCCCCTCGTCGTACCAGATGTACTCCTTGTGGAGGGTGGCCCAGCGCTGGGCTGACAACTGGCCCGTCTTTGGGCCGGTGCCTCCTGATCTGCTGGGCCAGCCAGTTGCCGGTTCCGTTCCTCATGACGAAGGCGTCGAGGAAGACAACCTGGCTCTCCGGGCCGTAGAACCAGTTGTAGTTGGAGTCGGCGATGCCCACGGTTCTCTGGAAGCCCGGCAGCAGGGTGGCGTAGTAGAACCAGAAGTGCGTGTGCAGCCAGTGGTTGTGCGTGTTGTCGATGTCGAAGTGGCGGCGGGCGAGGAAGACGTACTGCGTGATGGACTTGGCCGTGTAGCTGCCGTAGGCCACGCCCTCGTCCAGGGAGCCGTCCACCACGTGGTTGAGAAGGAACAGGGTCTTCTCCATGTAGTTGACGCACGCCTGCTTCCAGATCATGGACACCGGGTCTCGCTGGGTCCCCACCACCACGGCGCCGGTCAGGATGGCCAAGATGTTGGTGGTCTGGCTGTTCTGCAGGTAGTGCTTCCCCCAGCCCCGGTGCTTGGATAACTCGTACAGCTCCTCCGTCTCCAAGCGGATCCTCTGGAGGTACGTCTCCCTTCGCCGCTCGTCCAGGTGGGCGTAGATGAAGTCGTAGGCCGTGGCGAACCCCGTGAGGGAGTGAGCCGCGGGCACCTCGTCGTTGGGAGCGCCTGCCATTGTGCAGTGGCTTCTTCAGTTCTTGTTATTCCAGTTTAGCGAGGAAAAAGCAGGTAGTCTGCGTGTTTCCATGACATAGACGACCTATATCTATTTGAGATTATAAAATTCAATTGCAAAAACTGTCCACAAATAAATTTTACATCCAGGCGCAAATCTATCCTATCCATTTCCAATACATTATATTCTGAAACAAAGAAGCTAATATATAACGGCCTATACTGTATATATTAGGTCTTTGGAATGGATAGGCTATAAATTGTAACGTTTTATACCAACCGCGGAAACAGACATCTGATCATGTGGTTGTTTGTCTATCAGTTTGGAAATCAAACAAAACTTCTTTGGCTTCAGACAACAGAGTTTTTGACTCTAGGGAGGAAAACACCCTTTCTTTCACCCCCTGCGTGTACAAACACGTACTACTACTGCTAGTCATAGAACTAGTAGCAGGCTCTGTGCTGACTTGCAGTAGCGGGTTACAACCACCCACGTTACTGTCACCCCCTTCATGAGAATCTTAAAGCAAAACGCCACCGTTTGTCCATACTGAACTACGTTCTTCCCTGATCTTAGACCAGTTGATACATACCTCTCTCGCTTTTG